>PVJD01001581.1:156283-257205 GCA_004026545.1 Mormoops blainvillei | reverse complement strand
TGCATTTAAAAAAATACTTATCAAAAGTGGTGAACTTTTGTGTAGCCATTTTAATATTGAAGATGGTATATTATCCTTTATTATTTCAGAAAAGGTAAAAATGCAGGTTAAATGCAAAAAAATTAAAATAATTTGTGTACTGTATGGAGAAGGTTCTGTGACTGATTGAGCATGTCAAAAGGGGTTTGAGAAGTTTCCTGCCAGAGATTTCTCACTGGATGATGCTCCACAGCTGGGTAGACCAGTTCAAGTTGATATCAATCATATCAAGACATTAATTGAGAAGAATCAATGTTATACCATGTGGGAAACTGGGAACATACTCAAAATATACAAATCAATAAAGCTACTAGTGAAAATAAAAAATATGTCTTATATTTTATGGAAAAAACCATACAGACTTTTTGGCCAACCCAGTAACATAGAAGAGTGATAAAAATTTCTTTTCTTCTTTCCCTTTTCCTATTTCCACAGTTTTAAGTTCTTGGCATTTCTTACTTGAGTATTTGGGAGGTGGGGATGCATTATTATGCAGCTGATATAGGTCTTTGTTGCATGCTAGTCTGAGAACATGTGGACAAAATACTAACCTTTCTCTAAAATGAACATTATAATGGTCCTTAAATATTAGAATTATTAGAAGAACTATTAAATGGTGATGTGGGGATGATGGGATGGGGTGCAGGGCAGAGGGGATAAGGGGAGAAAAAAATGAGACAACTGTAATAGCATAATCAATAAAATATACAAAAAAAAAACTATTAAATGAGATCATACCTGTAAATGGCTACGTGTAGTAAGAGGTTTATTCAAAGCACCTAGTAAAAATTAATACTAATAGTGTTGATGAAAATAATAGTAATAACAAAGGTTATTCATCTAGATAGTGCATTGATCCTGGATTATTTTTCTAAAATGATATTTTTTTTTCTTTGCGTCTACTTGTGGAAGCCGTGAGGAGCCTACATTTTTTGGAATGTATATTATTTCAGTAGATTTTCAGAAAAGTTGATAAGTTTTAGTTTTTGTTTACCATTTAATATTGATAGTTCTGAAATAAAGCAAGTTTAGAAAGAAAGAACTCTATATTAATAATCATGTGAGGTGTTCAACAGAAAAAACAAGCACAGATTAATACAGATAGTATAAACTGATTTTTGTAAAAGCAAACACATCAGCTCTCCCCCAAGTCTTTATCTTAAATAAACATGCATAGATTTATATGTGCAAAGACATACAATGTGCTTATAGCTGCTTGCCTCCAGAATTAGGCATGGAAAGAGATGGAGGAGAGATTATTAATATATTTATATGTTTTTGCATTGGTTCACTAGTCACCAGAAGGAGGTATTACTTTGATAATTTAAAATATATTTAATATTTTTAGCATATGAAAAGAATAAGTTATTTGAATTAGTCACATGTATAAAGAGTAAACAAATCATACATTTTTGTTTTGTTTTTTGAATTATATATTAAAAAGTTAGAAAAACATTTTAAAAACCAAGAGGAGAGGCCTTATTCCTAATATTCTTTTTCATGGCATTTTTAATTTGTTTCAACCATTAAGACTGTTGCCATTTAGAAATTCAAACTTAAGTTTTATATCATCGGTGTTCATTTAAATATATTCTAGTAGTAATTTCAGGAAATTATTAGCTGGCAGCAAATATCTATAGTACTTAAGATATTACCAGTCTAGTCTCTGGTTAAAAAATAAACTATTTTGTTTAGTATATATGTTTCAAAGTATGCAAATTATTAGGGTGGCTCAGTATTTACTATAAAACTTCTTGGACTAGTGGGACCTTCCAGAAGTAGGTAAAATCATCAAAGTGCAATCCTCTTATCTGTCAATTATCTTCTGTGATTTTTGTAAAGCAGTGAGCCACATTCTTTGGGGAACAGAATTCTTCTAAGAAATAAGTCATTGCAAATTCCATTAATATTTTCAGGTCTCTAAAAAGATGGCAGTCTGTCTCTAAATACAATTTATGTCAAAAATTGGCATTTATTTAAAATGACATTTTAAAATGAAAAGATTATGGAAGTATTTATTTTTAATACTTTAATTTAATGAATAATTAAAAATATTAAAGAATTTTAATACTATGTTTAGTGACATTCTTAGTCTCTACATACAAAATGCAATCTATTTTTTGGTAGATTAATTTGGTTATTAAAAGAGTTTTTAGGAAAAAATAATCACATTGCTTCTTTAATTAAATTGATCTGCTGTTATACAACTATCTGAAGTAGTCAAACCGGTATGTGTGCATAGGCATGATGAGTTATACTCAATGTCATGTCTTATGAATTTGCTTCCAGGGCAGATTTCTCTTCTTTCCTTTGTGGTTATTCTTCTCCTTTTCCAGCTCTGTTTCTGCACCCTGGCATTTATACCTCATAGGTTCTTAGTATACAAGTGCAGTGATTACAGCATTGGTTTGGACTCCTGATTTGACCATTTGCTAGTACAACCTCGGATGAATTAGTCAATCATTCTCAGCATCTTTTATATTTCAGTGTAAAATAAGTAAATGTCAAATTTTTAGCATTAGTGCACAATTAAGTAAGGTTGCAGAACGTAGTACCTGGAAAACCAAAGAAACCATTGTCTAGATCTCCTTTTTCTTCTACTCAACTGACTTACCAAAACAACTTTGAAATGTATATTTGGATAGTAATGAAGGGAGACCCCCAAAACTGGAATTTATTTATAAAAGAGTGTATTTATTCTTCCATGTTAAACTTCAGTCACCTTCAAAGTACTCTCCATTTGATGCAATACACCTGTTTAGATGTTTCTTTCCACTGCTCAAAATAATTTTTGAACTTGTCGATTTTAATGCCTTTTAGCGCTTCTGCCATTGTTTTGTTTCACCTCTTCCATGTCGGCAAAGTGTTTCCCTTGAGGAATTTTTTCATCCAGGGAAATAAAACAGTCACTTGGACGAGATCTGGTCAAAAGGGAGGGTGGAACATGGGGGTCATTCTGTATTTGATCAAAAACTGCTGAACACTCCGTGCTTGATGTGAGCATGTGGGCTTGTAAGTCACGGATCATGAAATGGGTAAGTGTGTTGAAGGAGTCTTCAAAAACATTCTCTAAAGCCAAAAATAGCCTCTCACAATGCTAGTGGGTACACTGATACAGATGAGTTCTTAGAATACTCACCTACTGGGGGAAGCCTGCACTATGAGGGGCCCACCTTCCAGAAGATAATTCTGTTTTTTTGGGTTTTTTTGGTGGTCCCCTTGTAGATGCAATATTCAATAGTTGTCATAAAATTCAGTTAAATTGCTTTAGGAATAATAAAAATTTTAATAATATAGTAAAATAAAACTGGTGAAGAGATCAGAAAGCAGTTGTAATAGCTTTTCAACACACATGGAAGTCAAAACAAACAATAATTGAAGAATGGTTGGGCTTCACAGAATATGCATGATTCCCCTTTCTGGAAGGTGCAAGTAAGTAATATGGTTTTTAGCATTCACTGTGGGCTGGTTGCATACTACATGCTATTACTAAATGAGTTAGGCATAGTCTTCTATCAAGCTAAAATTGGCATTGAACTGGAGCACATATAGAGCAAAAGCTCTAAGGAAGTATGAGCAGAGAATCTTATACATTTGTCTTTGGAGGGATGCAGGGATGATTCAAAGAAAGCTGAGCTGAAGAGCTGAAACTTGGGGAGTCATTTGAAGATGGAGAGGCAAGGGAAAATTATTTGACGTGTTTAACCACAGCCAGAAATAAAATACCCAAAAATAAAGTGAGGAAGAGGGAAGGAAGAGATGAGAGAAAAGACATACTAAAAGGCCAAATGGTGACCTGATTATACAGTGTGTGTAGAGCCAACAAGAGAAATGAATTTGCCTTGAATTTTTGAAATTACCTCAGCACATACAACCTTCTAATTCTTGTGGAGTTTTATTGATGAAAAGAAAAGTAAGTATGGAATATGAGAACTTTCTATAAATAAAACTATGAAAAACAGTTGAAATTTGAGCAGATCGAAAGATGTAGGAGTGGGCTCAATTTGAACAATATTTATGATGTCTCTACCCTTTACATTATTTTTTATTATTAATATTTCAGATGATGGGAATATCATATGACTAAAAACTGATGCTGTCTTCAAGGAGATTACCATCCTGTGAGGTAGACAATCAGGTAAATACACATTGAAAATCACATTATATATTCTGTACTAGAAGTAAGAACAACGTGACATAGAAAACAGAGATGAGGATTTATTCCAATTTTAAGTCTTTGGGAAAATTTCCTGGGGATATAAACAAAATTTGTTTTCATAGAATTTATGGAGTTAACCAAGTGTAGAAGAAGTGGGTGTTTCTAGGGAGTGATGGCAACATGAGCAAAGTTATAAAGTTATGAACCAGCACAGTTTGTGTAAAGAAAGTAAAGAAGTTGGTTATTGCTAGAGTCTGATTTGAGAGATAGGTGCTAAAGCTGACTGACATTAGGATATAAAACACCCTATACTCAGAGATATGGAGACTGGGCAAGAAGGAGATTTTGTAGATCAAATGTTAAAGAATCAATTACTACAAAGAATCTCTTTTTCTTTGTAGTCTACATTGAACCAACATTAAAAATTAAAGACTTCATATTAAAATCAGATCTTTGACTTCTCAATGCTTTTAAGCCAGCATCAATTCTTTATTTCTTCATGACAATAATTCCCTGGAGGTGATAAGGCTTCTACTCAGGGCATGCTTTCTCTGTTGTGCCATTGTGGCTTTCCCTCACACAAATTTGCACATGCACTTACATCCACCTTGCTTTATTTTTGTCTGGCCCAAGTAGACATTTGACTTTGCTAGCTCTACTCTTGACATTGGTTGTCTACATGAGACAGGAATATTAAAGCATTTTAATCTGTGGCATGACATGTTTAACTGGGGGGAGATAAAAGCAGGATTTGCAGAAAGGTTAGAGCAAGAAACAGGCATAAACATTTAGAGGCTTGTGATCATCAATGTAAGACTTAAGCTAGAATCTGCTCATATTGAGCAAATCTCAGTTAGTTGTTGAACATGAGAGACAGAGAGGAGTCTAGGATGCCAAGCAATTTTATGGACTGGGTGGTGAGGTTCATGATGAGAACCATGACTAAGATAGAAAACACAAGAGTAGATTTGAAGGAGAGAGGTAGATGTGTTCAATGTTGCATAAATTGAATTTGAAGTTCCAGGGGTATTCCAGGGGTATTCCAGGGGTCAGGTGAACAGTGATATATACATATAAGACAGAAGCTCAGTGGAAAGGCCAATACTAAAAATATTGTTTGGGAAGTTATTATTACATAGGTGGTAGTTGAAAGCATGAAAATAGGTGAAATCTTGAAAGGAGAACAAGGGAAAAGATTGGAAAATGGGAAATGGGAAACAGAAAGATAGAAGTGGATAAATGCATGAAAAATTAAGTAATGAAAAGTCAGAGAATTGTAGATAAAACCATGGAAAATTTTCCTTCACCATCTGAGTCTATTTCATTGCTAAGTTCAGCCAGTAGGAACTTGAATGGTAAGGGGTAGCTTTAGTCTCAGAGAATCCAAGGGGGTAGGGAATTCTAGGCAGGGAATGGTTAGAACTGAAATGCATTCATATAGAAACTATGGTGATCTTAATCCCAAATCCAGGGGGATAGGAGTAAATGGAAAGTGTGTAGGATCAGTGAGGTTAAACTGCTTTTGAAGCTTGACCCAGAATAGAAGAAAAAACGATAGAGCGATGCAAGACCCAGAAGTGGTATCTAAACTACATGAAGAGACTCAAGCATGCTATTCATATATCTCTGATTATATATTTACAGAAATATTTTGCATGAATTTAAAATATTGGAAAATCAGAGTAGTTTTAAAATCAGTGAAGGGTAACACATTCCCATTGTGATCATTCCCATTTACCACTTTTTATTTTTTATTTTTTGCATTATTTATTGTTCTAGTACAGTTGTCTCCCTTTCCTCCCACGACTCCCCCTGTCACCCATCCCCACCTCCCACACTCAATCTTATCCCCTTTGAGTTTGTCAGTTTTTAAAAGTCCAAGAAATTATGCTTGATAACTCAATCTCTCACCTACCACAAACATTTCTTCTGCTGAAATATCTTCAGTGACAGAGAGACCTCTGTCTCTAAAGACAACACATTCTGTTCTTACGCAGCTCTAACTTGCCGCCTCTTCTTATGTTAAGTCAAAATCTGTTTCTATTATTTCCACTTCTGATTCTAGTTCTGCTCTTAGGAGCTGCATGGAATAAGACTACTCTATCTTACATGAGAAAATTATTTGGATGTTTGAAAAAATAACGTATATCTCTTCTTTCATTAATTCTTTTCTAAGCTACAAGTAAGTTTCTACACTTAGGTCCTATTTGAGATGTTTTCAGGTAATTTACTGAGGCTCTCTCTCATTTCTTCTTCTTAACTTACTCTGGCTTGTCAGTATATTTAAACGACGATAAATTGTACATAATACTTTAACTTTGGTTTGTGTAGTGCAGAGTTAACTTTGGTCTGCCTTGTTTCACTGAAGGGAGATTATCCCTTTATTTAAACTCCTGAGATTGGCTGGCCATTGTAAGCAAAGACCACCCATCTCTAGCTCATTGGGACACATGCAAGCACAGACAACTTTCACATTAACTCATGTCAAGCAATTTTTTTTCTTCCTCTATAAATTTAAGTTAGTTATTTTTGAGCTTCAAAGTTGGTGTACATTTCATTATCTTCATATTAGCCTAGGAATTTAGTTCCCCACTATCAAATTAATTCTTGATTTCATCACTATATTATTTGTTATCTACATAATTTCTTTTCTGAAAATATGAAAAGTATCCTTGTATATTCACATCTAGTACATGGGATAAAAATAATAGAAAGGTAATGACATGGTCATGACTTTATGGTGTTCCAATCGGGATTTATCCAAGATTGAAATTAAAATTTTATTCAATACTACGTATGATTACTAAGGCATTTTTTAAGCAGCCTAACAATATTTCTCAACTCACATTTCATAACTATCTTATTAACATATGTAAACACTTTGTCCAAGTGTCCAAGTGTTTATAAAGGTAGTAAAAAATAATTAAAGGAAGACAATGACTACATAGTGGACTCATTTTGGGTAAATTTTATGGGTTTCATAAGATTTCATGATTATTGTCAAGTAACATTATATTTATATAGTACTTCACTTTTCAAAGTGATGTGTCATGCAGTTTTATAGAGTGGAAATATAATATAAAGTTCATAGACTGGAATATAGCAAATGGATTAAAATATATGGCAATAGTAGACATTAGCTCTGTGTCCAAGGTAAGTGTGTAATCTTTTAGTATATAAAAGGGGTATTAATAGAATTTTCACAAGGTTAGTATTAAAATTTAATGAGATTTTATATAAAGCATCTGGTCCAGGGCCTAACCCACAGTGTATACATAACACAGTAAATTTCTTACTTTCAATACCAAGTTACTCAAAGTAACTGTGCTGAATAGTCAGGCTGATGTTATATCAATTTCAAAAGTGAAGAAAAATAATTTAGATGAGATCAGGCGCATTCAGGGCAGTATAGCCATATACAGGAGAAAAATAACTTAGTTAAAGATAGTTGTACTTATTTGTGCAACGATTACTAATGCTGTCTATACATCTGGCACAGTCCCACATGAGATGCACTCACAGACACATTGAAAGCAGAGTGAGTGTGTACTAACCCTAGCCTCAAAGTCTGGGTAATTTTGGACACCAATTGGCAACAGGTTGATATAGTGTTTTGATAACTCAGGGATTGATTTATTATAGATATTTTGTAAATGTTCCCAATGAGTAGCCCAAATCTTTTTTGTAGGTATGGTCTATAATAAAATAGCATCATGTGATCAGTTCCAAAATAGTATGTTGGGGTAAAATTTGTGATCCATTAAAATGCCTAAAGATCAACTTTAATAAATCATTAAAGATTATTTATTATTGACATATAAAGCATATGTAATTAGATGCTGTTAAGTTATTCATGGGCCTGAAATAATCTATTCTTTTATGGAGTAAAATATTTTCTTTTCGATTAAAAATATTCTTTGTTAAGTTGATTATCCATTTTGATTGGTAGATAGCCTTAAATTGGTCATAAATATAGGATTTGTGGAATTAGATTTAATGATGTTTGAATATAATTTGAAATGATCAAATTATAACCTTTTCCATAAGAACAAATTAATTCTTTTAAATCCTATCACCTGAAAGACGAATATTGCACAACTAAAAGAAACTGTCAAGAAAGATAACTTAGTAGCTATATTTAACAGCACTGACTAAAGAGGCACTAAAAATGCAGTTTAAACATGACAAATCTGTTTTGTTTTTGCTGAATTGATCAAAACGTACAAAACAAACACTAATGCAGGACTTCCCACTATGGGAGGAAATGCACTGAGTGCCTTATATAAAGATACTATGTAGATATTTCAAATACATTTTAAAAATAATAAGCACTGAAGTAGGACTTCCAGCTATGAAGGTATGCACAGTGACTAAATAAGTTGGAGGTCCTCTACACATACACACACAAGTGTAACACTATACATAATTCTGAAAAACAAAATCTAGACTCTGGGAAAATGATCAAAGGCAGAAAGAGGAACTGATAATCTATAATTCTTGAAAAACTGCTACAGCTTCAGGGAATAAAGATGGGAGCCCTTAGACTTTCTGCCAAACTCTGTTCTATTCCTTACCCACTCCAACCCTGAGTTGATGAGGACTGTTAATTTAGCAGCCTGGGTCTTGCTCCATAAACTTAGTGCAACTCAACTGCCAGTAGGTATGGACTCAATTTGTGTAGAAAGACAACACAAAACTTTGCAGATAGAAGTGGCGAATGTAGTAAGAAACAAATGGAGGAAAATAGCATCTTTAATATTCTGAGACTATGATCCTGGTTGGGATGACTGGCGGGTGAGCTAGAACTTTATCAGATTTCAGAAGTAAGAGAGATGCAGAATGGTTAGATAAACTCTATGCATCTCTGTGTAGGATACTGCACACAATAGAGTCAAGAGAAAAGTGAACACAAAAGGATATCTGAGAATTGGTTGATTTTTTAATGCCCTTACCAATCAACACACGGACTGATCACCAGAGAGAGGAGGTTCAAGATTTTTTTAGCACAATATATGCCAGAATCATTGGTTAAATATTGAGCTACGGAGACATAGGCATTACCTGTAAGAAACAAGGCTTACAATTAAAGATTTAAAAACCCTGCAGAATGCTATAGAAAAGAAGAAATTGGGAATCTTGTTATTCTAGAACTATAGATTTATTACTTATATGACTTGTGTGAGGTAAGATGCAGGTAATTAAGCCTAATACCTTGGAGGAGTGCAGAAGAAAATATGAGCTAATATAGCAGTTAAAGTAATGAGAACAATGTCTGACATATAGTAGTGTTTCTATTATTTTTGTTTGCAAAAGCAAACAAAAGCAAAACTTTATAAGAGTAGTTTTCATTCCATTTAAGAGAGAAAAAAGAAAAAAATACAAAAAGCATATTTGCAAGATACAAAGTTTCTAGATTTAACTTATCAGTTTTAGTGCTTAGAAATTTTGCTACTCCTCACTTATTTATTCATTCAACAATGTCTGATACTGATGAGCTGCTGGAAGTGGGATGATGACTGACATGAGAATTACCAAAACAATACCACTAACTAGGATGATTCAAACATATTGTAATCATTACTTATGAAGCAGGACTTCACTCTTAGTCGTGTGGCAAGACAGCTTAAAGGTAATGGGTGTCCTTATTTTAAAAATATGTACTGTCATATTTATATATTAAACTAGGTCACTTAACCAAGTAGTTAAACATTAACCTAAGAATTAGGCTTATATCAACATTATATGTGCCTTCAAATTATTCTAAAGGCAATGTAGCTAGTAAATAAAGATGTCTACCAGAGTCATTCTATCTTCTTTGAATTTGCTGTTAGTTATTGCAGGGATGCAAGTGTTACTTCAGAGGGCATTAAAATATAGGAACACACTTCTATCCTGAGAACTTAACAGTATAATACCAGAGGAGGATCCATGGTGATTTTCTGGGCGGGGGGGGGGGGGGGAGTGATATGCATAATTCCTTCTGACTTTTCCTCACTCAACACATGAATAATTTATACATTTAGATTTGACTTCTAAAGGCTTATCTAAAAGAAATGGTCAGAACTGAGATTGCACTTTCTGTTTATAGTAGTAACTCATATCTTTGTTTCTGTACAGTTCTCCTTTGACCTTTAGACTCGTATAGTTGCTGGGCTACTTGATATTTTCAAATAGATGTTTCATAGATATATCAAACAATATTTTCCAAAAGAAACTCTGGATTTCATCCAACAAACCTGGCCATCTTCTGGAATTTCCTCATTTCAGTAATGGTTAACATCCCCACCAAGGTACCTAAGCTGAAAACTTTAGTGTTTTTCTCAATCTAACAGGTGAATCAATCTGTAATTCCTTTTGTTTTTGCCTTACAAATATGTCTCATTCTCATTCATTTTTCTTTATCTACTTTATGGCTATTTAAGTTGAAACTGCTTAAAATATATCTTATATTTTTCCTCCTAACCAATCTCATCTTTAAGTCTCACCATCATTTAAATCTTTTTAAAATTATAGCAGGGTAATCTTTTTAGATTATGATTTGAACAATGCTATTTTCCTTAAAAAAGGAAAAATCCCTCAACACCTTATAATTACATGATGTCACACAATTACAAACACAAGTTCCTTCCCACAGTCTATCCAATTGTAAATAATCTGGTCCCTGCATTTCTTTCTACTCTTCTTTCCACATATGTTCTGACCACTTTGGCCTTCGTTCAGTTTATTCTATCTGTAAGTTTCTTTCTTACCTCAGTATCATGACTAATAGTTTTGTTCCTCTCTGAAATAATCTTTATCCTACGGATCTCAGGTTAAACTTTAAACACCTTTCCCAAACCATGGTGATTTGTTTAACTACTCTTTATTAGTTTATATTATTATACCCTCAAATATCATTTAAATACCTCATTTTAAATATGAATGTTATATAATCATCTATATTGACACTTAATGTTATCTGTTCATCTTAATTGATATTAACTTGCAACATATGGCTCTTAAGAGAAGTATTTAAAAATCATATTTTAAACCTAATACAAAATCTACAAGAACTGGAGGAACAACAAAAAACAAAGCCCAGAGTGATTAAAAGAAAAGAAATAATCAAGATCAGAGCAGAATTTAATGACATAAAGACTAAGAGAAAAATTCAAAGGATCAATATCCAGGAGCTGGTTCTTCATTCACTATAGCAACCAAAAAAGATAAAGTATCTAGGAATAAACCTTAGCAAGGAGGTAAAAGACAGATACTCAGAAAACTACAACACTGAAGAAAGAAATTAAGGAAGAAACAAATAAATGGAAGTATATACCGTGTTCATGGATCAGAAGAATTAACATCAAAATGCCCACACTACCCAAAGCAATTTACAGATTCAATGCAATGCCTATTAAAATATAAATGACATCTTTCACAGATATAGAACAAATAATTCAAAAATTTATATGGAACCATAAAGGACCCAAAATAGCCACAGTTATTTTGAGAAAGAAAGACAGAGTTGGAGGGATCACAATACCTGCTATTAAAATATACTACAAGGCTGCTGTAATCAAAACAGTCTGGTACTGGCATAAGAACAGACACATAGATCAATGGAACAGAATAGGGAGACCAGAAATAAACCCATGTGTCTACGGTCAATAAATATTCAGCAAAGGAGACAAAAGCATAACATGGAGTAAAAATAGCCTGTTCAACAAATGGTGTTGGGACAGCTGGACAGCTACATGCAAAAAAATGAAACTCGACCACCAACTTATACCACACACAAACATAAACTCAAGGTGAATAAAAGACTTAAATATAAGTGGCAAAACTATAAAAGTCCTAGAGGAGAGCATAGCCATGAAAATCTCAGATATTCCATGCAGCAATATTTTCACCAATATGTCCCCTAGACCAAGGGACATAAAGGAAAGAATAAACAAATGGGACTTCATCAAATTAAAAAGCTTCTGCATGACTAAAGAAAACATCAGCAAAATGAAAAGGGAACCAACCATATGGGAAAACATATTTGCCAGTGATATTTGGTGTGGATCAAAACCCCAAAAAGGGTTTGATCTCCAAAATATATAAAGAACTCACATAACTCCACACCAGGAAGACAAACAATCCAATTGAGCAATGGGCAAAGGACCTGAACAGACACTTCTCCAAGGAGGACATACACTGGGCCCAGAGGCACATGAAAGGATGCTCAGCATCACTAGCCAGAAGAAAGATGCAAGTTAAAACCACAAATGAGATACGACTTCACACCAGTCAGAATGGCCATCATAATCAAACCAACAAAGAATAAGTGCTATCATTAGGGTGGAGAAAAGGGAACCCTAGTGCACTGTTGGTGAGAATGCAGACTGGTGCAGCCACTGTGGGAAACAGTTTGGAATTTCCTAAAAAAAACTAAAAATGGAACTACCTTTTGACCCAGCAATTCTACTGCTGGGATTATACCCTAAAAATTCGGAAACACCACTTCAAAAGAACCTATGCACCCCAATGTTCATAGCAGCACAATTTACAATAGCCAGGTGTTGTAAAATAACCTAGGTGCCCATCAGTAAATGAGTGGATCAAAAAACTGTGGTACATTTACACAATGGAATACTGTGCAGTAGAAAGAAAGAATGAGCTCCTACCCTTTGAAACAGCATGGATGGAACTGGAGGGCATTATGCTAAGTGAAATAAGCCAGGTGGTAAAAGACAGATACCATGTGATCTCACCTATAAGTGGAGACTAATCAACAAAACAAACAAGCAAGTTAAATGTAAGTGGAGACATTGAAGCGAAGAACAAACTAACATTTAACAGAGGAGAGGGGGAGAAGAAGGGGTGGGTGGGAACAGGGGAATGGTGGTTGAGGAATATATATAGGGGAGTCATGGACAAAGTCAAGGGGGGTGAGGTTGAGTGTGGGGGGAAAATGGACAAAACTGTACTTGAAGAACAATAAAATTTTAAAATATATTTAGAATATATTAAAAACCTATATTTGAGAAGAAAACAAAATCCTATTTTATACATATTTCCTCACAATTTCTAGGGACTATACTCCCCATACAAACAAAGCAAACCCACAAAGCAAATACATACATTACTGTGCAGCATATATTAATGTATAAATGTATACATTTAATTTGATCAAATTACATTTAATCATGTCTTGTACATACTAGCTGTAGGCCAAGGAACTGGGTAATGTGGCAAAGTTTCCCCCCAATCCTGCATCTGCTGTACCCCTAAACCCAGTGGCCCACCGATCAACTCAATACATTTGTTAGTTAGTTAGTTATTCTTCCAGACTTCAGAGACTAATCTCTGTACCCATGAAGAATATTATAGGAAAAAGATACAATGTTTCTGGAAATTCTGAATTTATGAAGAAATTACATTTTTAAAGAATTGTGTAGAAATAGGAAAAAAGTAAATATCTTAATTTCCTTTATAGAACTTGTCATTTTGTTAGTTTCAAAGTATAAAAATTATATACAGTACCCTGAATTACTCATGAAATTAACATAATTGGCATATTAAATTTAGAAGGATAATTTATTTAGATTCTGATTTCAAATTTAATATTGGGGTATACTTTTAGATGTGTTTAACTGTTACAAATGACAGTACAAGCTGCTGGCTTAATAAATAGATTATATTTTAGTTTTTATATATTTGAAGCAGTTAACAACTGAGAAAATAAGAAACTATCAGTATTATATTTAACCAAACCATGTCATCAAGTTTAATGTATATGGTATCCAGCATGTCATCCAACATGGATGCAGAAATATACAATTGTGTAAAAATACACAATTTCAGAAAAACAACAAAGTTAAAAAATATACCTATATTTTATCCATTGGTTCCAGCCAGAGGAATCAGGAATGAAATATGGAGTTGTAACATGAGCATGGAGTAGGAGGTAGATGTCTTCAGATGGTGAGAGCATCTTTGGAGGCTGGAAGTCAGAGCCCAGCTAGGAGATCAGGGAAGATACGGTTTGATGTAGAGGTAAAAGGTGTTGGGGGAGGCCATGCAATTTTACTGAACAAAAACCATAAGCCCAGAACTGAGTTTAAAGGTGAGTTACTTTAATGTTTGCAACAAATTTCTGCAGTATTATTTTTCCTTAATTTAACCAGTAAGACCCAAAGGTCAGTAGTTTGTTTGCCGAAGACCATGCAGTTAGAAAGTGGACAATTCAGACTTGACAGAGAATACGTGTGGGTGTAAAACCAAGCCCTTTCCAACAGCTAAGCCAATACCAGGGATGTTTCCAGAAATGAGAGCCAACAAACCAGGCTGCATGAAACCAAGAGGTGGAGAGGTGGTCGTTCCTGTGGAATTGTTTTTTGTACCAGGCAAACTTGTAGGTTTTGTGTGTATGGCAATAAATAAGACAGGCAAGGTCTTCAAGGACTATACAGTCCAGTAGGGGAGACAGATAATGAGAAACAAAGACATACATATATGACGTGAAATATACAGAGATGGCTTTATTTTATCTATTTTATTCCTTAAAGCTTTTGGTGGATATCCAGAGTCTAGGCATGTCTCTTTCAGACAAGATATTCCAGTCAAATCTTGGCTAATAAATCTATAATTAGAAGCTGGAAGAAATAAGATTTCTATTAGATTCATGCAAATGAATATATTGCTATCAAAATAATAATACTCATTAAGAGTTTTCAAATTCTGGATGGATCAGGTAGGGAGAAAAATATAAACCCTTCAATATTACTACAATTCACCAAATTGCTCTATAAAAACAAATAAGTTTTTTTTAAATCAACAATATTTTAAACAAAGTCACAAGAACAACAATCATCTTCAGTTCATGAGCTCCACAATAAGTTACTGTTTATCCCAATTATCACCAGCATCTTTATAAACCCAGTCATTCCCTAGAACCCCACAGATTCCCATATATTTCGAAGTATGATTTGAACATTTATTTGCAAAAAGTCATATTTTAAAGTAAGTCAGAAAATGTAACATTTTTTGCAAGTGAATCAGATAAAACAGTAACTGTCTCTAAATGACCAAAAAAATACTTTAAAGGACATAGATATAGACCTCATTACAATGTAATTGACAAAGAAATTTGCTTTTTTTGTAATGACATATTAAGATAAAACTCAAAATTAAAAATGAAAGTACATCATACTAAAAAATCAATTAATCCATTCTAGTCTGTCAGTTATACCTGAGGTTTCTGCTGGGAAATAACAACTGGTTTTGGAAAATCAAAGAGTTTTTTTTTTTGTTTGTCCATAAAATTATTACTTACTTTTATCATCTATCTGTATCCCTTTCTTTTCTTTCTTATTCTTCTTTTCCCATTTCCATTTCCCTTGTTGAAAATACCTTCTTTGAAATGTCCTTCCTTCCTGTAATATGTATATCACTTTCCTTTATCCTTTCTCACCTTTTTCCACTTCCTCAATTCTACTCTTTTTGCTTCCACCCTCTACAGTAATCCTTCTTCAACTTTTGCAGACACTCTGCAACTTATACCGACCCTCTTCAACGTACTAGCTCAAGCCCTCTGGAGCTTTCCTAGTCCCTCTTAATTTGCCCTTTTAATTCATCTGGACATAACCAACTTTAGAATAAACCAATTTCAATTCTATTTCCTTCAAAATATATTGCTCTAATTTACATTTTTTTATTACCAAAAACCATATATTTTCCAACTTAATTAGAATTTTCAATTTCTAATGATAACTAAAAATAATTACCATCCTTTAGACTAAGAAATTTGCAAATACATTTCATTACTTTCAGAACAAAAATTTTTACCCATTGGCAAATATGATGGGGGGCCCCTCAAAAAACCCAGAATTATCTTCTGGAGGGTAGGCCCCTTGAGGTATAGACTTACACCACTAAGTGAGCGTTCTAAGAATCCACCTGTATCAGTGTATCAGCTGGCCTTGTTGTGAGGGGCTGCATTCAGTGTGTTTACCCATTTCATGATGGGTGATTTATGAGCACACCTGCTCACGCCATGCTGAATGTTCAGCAGTTATTGACCAAAAACAGCTTGACCTCCGTGGCCCACCCTCCCTCTTCACTGGATCTCACTCTGAGCAACTATTTTTGTCTGTTTGTTTCCTCAGATAAAAAAAAATACTCAAAGGAAACATTTTGTCAATGTGGAAGAAGTGAAACATAAAACAGCAGAATCATTAAAAGACATCAAAGTCGACAAGTTCAAAAACTGTTTTGAGAAGTGGAAGAAATGTCTTGATAGGTGTACTGCATCAAATGGAGAGTACTTTGAAGGTGACTGAAGTTTAAACATTTAAGAATAAATACTTATTTTTTAAATAAATATATTCTTTTTCTTTTTGGGTTTCCCGCCCTTACACTTACATTTTTATTCTTGGTGATTACTGAATTTCTTTAATGTGCTAAAAAGTGGGCTGTTTCATTATCTAGTGCCCTAGACAACTTTTAGGAAGCTGGAGAAGAAGGTAGGGTTTTATCAGGCTTGATCTGGCTTTAGCCCCTTAGGTTTTAAAATGCCATTTTTCCCCTTCACATTGAGGTAGAGCAGTCATCCCTGCTGTTTCCACAAGGTTCTGGGTATGACGTTAATTTTCCCCTTGTTCCCAGGACCACCTTGTTCCCAGGACCACCATGCTCCCAGGCCTCTAACCCAATAGAATTGGGTTATTCCGTTTAAAAGACTAATTTTCTCATTTTTTGTTCTGAGTTTTACTGTATGAGACAGGAATGAGATCCTTTCCCCCTCTTTAAACTATCAATTTTAATCCTTTCTGAGTAGAATTCTCATGATGTAACAACATGAAAGTTTGCACATTAGAGATCTTACCCCATTTACCAGACCTTTAGCAAAACAATTCTAATTAGTCTAAAATGTGACCTAATGGCCTCTCTGATGGTACAGAGACTGTCGCTTCTTTCAAAACAGAAGCAAAAACAAAATCTAAAGCAAAGGCAAAGTTCAAATAAGTACTCTCAAACTAAATCCTCTAAAAGGTGGGGTTCTGTCTAGCCTTAGAATCTTATGTCACACTTACTGGTAGCACTAATGACCCTGACAAGTCCCAAATGGCACAAAAGTCCAAATGGCAGAGACATTATTTTGTACCAACTGGTACCATGAATTACCTTTACAAGGGTCCAAATGGCACAGCCTATATGGTGGAGACAGAAGATTCTTGGTATATATAAAACAGCAAAGATCATACCAAATCCCCAAAAGGTAAGAAAGCAACAAAGAATAACTCTAACCAAGACGGACAGATGAAAAAACCAGAAGAGAGCCCTCAAACAGAAAGACTTCCTCTCTTAGAGGAATAGAGAAAGAAAACTAACAGACGATTACAAAGCAGTACACAACAAGAAAAGCAAACAATAACCAACCCAAAGCCTAAAGAGCACTCCAACCAAATCCCACACTGGGGAACTAGGATATTTTTTCTTGTCATTGGGCCAAGCCTACCTCCAAGTCACATCTATTGATTCCTACAGAATTCAAATGGTTCAAAGAATCTAAGTGGTGGGGCATGGGTGCTTGGTTGTGCACACCAGGGACTTACCCAGACGGGTGTCATCAGCCCACCAGCAACCTGTTTCCTTTCACCATCAAAACCATCAAGCCACCATCTGATGGCTTGAGAGGGAGAGCAGGAAGAGTCCCCAAAATAAATAACTCTTGGCAGCTTCTGAGAAATTCCTGCAATTTCTGCCATGGGGTCAGCCTACCACAAGCATCTGGAGCCATGCCCAGGCAGTCCAGGTCTCACCGGGGTCTGCTTAGTTTCATCTAAAATCACCAAAGACTGTAACAATGCAGGTTTGGCTGCCTGTGTCAAAGAAAGCCAATACTTGAGAAGCAGATGCTGATGTAAAGGAAAGTGCCTCATTTTCAAGTGCTGGCCATCTGGAAGATGGGGACTCATCTTGAAGCCCATCTCCACAACTCAGTGGAGGCCAAGGTTTTTATAAGGAGGGAGAGAGGAACAGAGAAAAGAAATCAAGGGAGAGGGATTGAAAAAGTTCTCTACATGCAGATCAGCACAGTCCATTCCGCTAATGCAAGTGATGATCAGGTGTGCGTCATCCTGGTTTAGTCATCTTGGCTTCATGTCATCCTGTCTCTATGGTTGAAGTCCAGCAAATCTCCTGGAGCTGGGATACCTGAAGGTCAGTATCTACACCTTTTGAAACTAGCCCCTAGGATTCTTATACAAACATGCTGTTCATCTACTAGCTGCATATTAAAGCCAGCACTTACAGAAACAATGTCGGAAGAACAGTGGCGTAGGTTACAATTTCCCATAGCTAAAATTTTCCACTGTCACACAACCAACTGATTCATACCACCAGGGCTCAAACCTATATAATTTTATTAACACGTGTCACCCCAATAAATTCAGTAAAAGGGAGAACTGAATGAAGGAGGCAGGCAGGTCTCAATATATGGTTAGAGACAATGAAAGTTGCTGGTTTATGTCAGTCTCCACAGACATAGGTAAGGAGTTTATGATTTATTCATGTGATGTGAAGCTCCTGGATTTGGTGCAGGGGAATGTCAGGAACTGACTTTCATTAAGCACTACCTTTGCTGCTTTATGAAGAACGAGATCAAAGTCAGAGCAGGCAAACCAGTTGGGGGGTATGACTCTGGTCCAGGAGAGATGGCAGTGGCATGGGGTAGGGTGGTAGGGGTGCAGGTAGTGAGGGGTAGTTTCATGTGAGATGTACTTTGACATCATAGACACAGTAGTATCTATGGTTTTAACAGTAGTAAAAAGAAACATATCAGAGGCTCTTCAAGTATTCCACTGGCCACATTTTTGCTGTTTTACCCAGCTGTAATTTTAGCTCTATCATTCTCAGAAGTTAAAAGGATACAATAAAGAAATCCTGAAACTTCTGATAACTCTTTTCCAAGCTCCAATATTCTCATTGAAAACACCCTTTGCTGTACAGTCATTTTCCCTCATTATATAAATGATCACTATTAGGTTCTTCTGCTTTGCAGTTGTCTCATTTTATGTCAGCATAAGTTTCACAAAACTAAAGGTTTTAACAGCTTCCTCTTCTCTTTAAAACTATTTAGTTCATTTCTTAGATGAAATTTGCACACAGACATGGCCTTTGTCATTTTTCTTCTCCTTTGTTTTGTTTCTATTTTCTGTTGAGGAATCCAGTGCTCCCCTTCGTGTGGTTACTGCTCATGTTGCGGGGAGGGACATTAATACTCTTAGGATTTTCCCATATGCTTAGTTTGGGACAAACCATCTTGTTTACATTACTTTACTTTAGCTTCACAATAACCCAGGTAAATTTTTATTATTTTCATTTATAAAGGAGAACATTGAGGCTGCCAATTTAAATACCAGACTAAACCTCACACAACTAAGCAGTGGAGTCAGGATTGGAAACTTTTCTTATAACTCCCCTCGAACTGCAAAGCACAAGTTCTGTCTGCTGCAGAAGCTGACAGATCTCAGACTATATTCCTGAAGCAACCCCCGAAGGAATCCTTCTATTCTTCCAGCACTTTAAAGTTCCTTTCTGACATCCAGGCTAACTGGGTTGCTTATTTTGTAATCCGGTAAAATGTAGCAGCAGTTTCATATTCCTGTCTTTGAATCTCAGATCCAAGAAATCGGCAGAAGCACGAACTCCTCAGTGCAAAGGAATTGTAATGATCTGACTTTGTCAATGGGTTGACACCAAGTTCTTTTAGTCACAGAAGACTTTCTTTTTTTGTTTGAAATAAAAATAGTTGCAGAGGATTGAACTTGAGGAGTAATATGAGAACAATTTAACTTGGAAATTTTATTTTTTATACATTATTCATAATAAAAATATGTATGATATTTTTATTCTTAGAGACAGCTACCAAAAAATATATCTTCTTCAATTTTTGTTATTGCCATCACTTTCCTCTTTTTTCCTCAAAATAATGTTCAGGAAATGTTCTTTTCCCCTGCTCTAAAATAATTGTCAGAAGCTGCTGGAGATTATATTGTTCTGCGTTTCCCCTTCTCAGAAAGGGTCAAGCACGAATCTTCTCATGTTCTCAGGGATAAACTAATTAAGAGAAATGGTTATATGTTCCCTTAATTAAGGGGAAATGGTTATATTAACACCACCTATTTTTATCCTACAGTTTAGTTTTTCTAATTTATATAAGCCTGTGACTTTTTTACTGTAACTATAAAAAGAAATAACACACTTTATACAATGTTTACAACCAGTTACAACCACTAGGTCCAGTTCAATGGTGAACACTTAGTATAGACTATGGCTGGAGAGGCTACTCTTGTTCTTTGTTTCTATCTTTTCTACCACGTGTGTTTTCCTTTTTTGGGGGGTAGGGAGGTTAACTGAGCATTGTATATGATTCCATTTTCTCTCCTTTCTTAGAATAACAGTTTTGTAATGGTTGCTCCAGAGTTAGCAATATGTACAAGAGTGGGCAAAATTAGGCTTACAGTTGTGAGTATGCAAAACAGTTTATTCTTGTATATTTATTAATTACTATATTATTTATTTGTATTACAACCATAAACCTATTTTGCCCACCCCCATATTCACAACTTATCCAAGTGCAGTTTCAAACATTATACCAATTTAGTGTGTCAGAACTTTATAATAATAGAATAATTGTAATGCCTCTCTCATGTTCTTCGTATCACTGTCATTTATTTCACTTACACATAAGCATATGAATACATAAGCATATATGTGCACACATAAGTATACATGATCAAATACACTGTTGCTTTTATTACTTTGGACAAACAACTGTTAGATCAATCAAGAATAAAAATATAAAAGTTTTACTTTACCTTCAATTATTCCTTTTCTGGTGCTCTTCCTTTCTTATTTAGTTACATTTCTGACCTATGTCATTTTCCTTCTCTCTGAGAAACCTCTTTTAATGTTTCTTGCAAAACATGTCTACTGGCCACAAATCCCTTCAATATTTTCTTGTCTGAGAAGGTCTATAAGTATCCTTCGTATTTGAAGGGTATTTTTTCATGGTACAGAACTCTAGGTTGGTAGATTTTTTTCTTGTAAAACTAAATATTTCACTTCATTCTGTTCTTGCTCGTATGTTTTCTGAGGAGGACCCGATGTAATTTTTATCTTTGCTCTCTATTAGGTATGCTTTTCTTTCCCCCTTCTGCCTTCTTTTAGGATTTTTAAAATATTTTATTTTCTGTAGTTTGAAAATTATATGCTTAGATGTATTTTTGTATTATTATTATTATTATTATTAATTATTTTGTATTAATCTGCTTGTAGTCCTCAGAGTTTCCTGGACTTGTTGTTTGGTGTCTGACATTAATTTTGGGGAAAAATCAACTAAAATTGTTTCAAAGATTGCTCTTGTTCTTTTCTCTTTATCTCCTTCTCATATCCCCATTAGGCATACTACACTTTTTACAGTTGTCCCACAGTTCTTGGATATTCTGTACTTTTTTTCATTCCTTTATTCTGTTTGCTTTTTATTTTTGGAGGTTTCTGTTTAGATTTTGTTAAGCTCAGAAACAATTTCCTCAGCTGTGTCCACTCTAATAACCCTAAATAAGACAGTCTTCATTTCTGTAACTATGTGAACTCTAGCATTTCTTTTTGGTTGTTTCTTACTATTTCTGTCTCTATTTATATCACACCACTTGTCTTTGATGGTGTCTATTTTATCTACTAGAGCCCTAATCACACTTGTTTTAAATTTCCCATCTGCAATTCCAACACCCCTGCCATATGTGAATCTACATAATATACTAATTCAAGGAAACTATTGTAAATAGACCTTTAGTAACATGGTGATAAGATGTAGGGGAGGTAAAATATTCTATAATTCTATTATTAGGTCTCAGTCTTTCAATAAGATGGTCCCTCCAGACTATGAACTTCACTAGTGCATTTTAGCCACCACCAACTTCCCCACACACCTTAGGTGAGACAGAATGGTTAGTATGAACTACAGTTGGACATTTTTCTTTGCCCACGTGGCAGGCAAAATAGGTCTGGAATGGGATATTTCCATTTCTCTATGTGGAGGACTAGAGCCAGCTGAGGTTGGGTGTTTGCCTTCCCCTAGATCAGTTAAGCTCTAGTTAAACACCTGCAGGTTAGGTTCAAGTTAAATACAGGGTTCGGCAAAAATAAGGCTTACTTGTGTGTGGTTGGTAGGGTAATAGTATGAGTGTAATAATTTATAGTTTTAAGTTGAACATTTCATTGAAAATGTCATGTGATGTGCTTGAGTGTGATACTGTTATGTTACAGAATTATATTGGTATGATTTTTATAATAAAATATGTTACAATAAAAAAGGGATGTTATTTGTGTCAGACCCTGTAGTTTCTCCTGAAGGCTGACCTCTTTTTTTTCCCCCGAAGGCTGATATTTTAAAGTAAATTCTGTGTTTACTTCAAAATGGTTCCTTTTTCTCTCCTATTATAGTAAACACGATGGGATTTTTTTCCCCAAAGTTCACTGTGAGAAACTGGAACAAGTCTAGAAAGTAAAACCCGCAAACGTGTGAGTTCCCCTCACCCCCTTTGTGAATGAGTCCCCTGAAGCTTTTACTTCCAGAGTGGTTTACACTGGGCCCCCTGCAATCCATCAGTTACAGTTCTGGTTTTCCTACCCTGGCACTGGTTCTCTTGGAGTTTTCAACTTGTGGGTTTCTGATCTGATAAGTTATGATTTTCTGTATTCACTGGTTGGTCTCTTCAATTTTGGGGGCAGTAGTTTGTCCTCCGTTCTCATTTCTTTTATGGATGTTAGAAGATTTGTTGATATTCCAATTTGTTCTGATTTTTAAGTTGTTGTTAGGATGGAGTTGTAACTTCCAAAATTTAGTTAAGTTTGGGCCAATTACAATCATTTCTAAACTGCACTATTTTTACAAAATGTCAGTAAAGCACTGCTATAACTTGAAACAATTAAGGTAACAAAAAACATGAAATTAAAATGGCTTTAACAGTAAGGACATTTATTACCTTGTATGTAGCAGCCTAGAAGAAAAAAAATAATTTCTGTGTAGTTTAGTTCGGAAGCTTTCAATGTCATCAAGCACCCAAGTTCTATCTTCTGCTTTACTACCTTCGATAGGGAGCTTTTGTCCTCATGCTGTCAATGTCCATATTTTGTTGGTGATATAATTCTGCAAGATGTGACATTGTGAGAAAACTGGGCCAAGGGTACAAGGGATCTCTCTGTATTATTTTATAGTCCCATGTGAACCTACAATTCAAGATATAAATTTTAACTTTCTTTTAAAATTTTTTCAAGATTTTATTTATTTTATTTTTAGACAGAGGGGAAGGGGAAAGAAAGAGAGGGAAAGAAACATCAATGTGTGGTAGCCTCTCATGCACCCCCTACTGGGGACCTGGCCTGCAACCCAGGCACGTGCACTGACTGGGGAATGGAACTGGTAGCCCTTTGGTTCACAGACCGGTGCTCAACCCACTGAGGCACACCAGCCAGGACTAAATTTTAACTTCTTAAAAATATAGGAAGTACAAATAGTTTATTACTGGAGAGTAAGTGCTTATTAAAGAATATTGAAAGATGTGAATAAAGAAATTGGTAAGATGGTCTAGAAAGATTAGAAGTTATGATATAAAGTTCAAATATTTTTTAAATTTTATTTTTATGTTTTTATTTTTATAGAGCAGGGAAGAGAAGGAGAGAGGAAGAGAAACATCAATCTGTGGTTGCCTCCTGCACACCCCCCACTTGGAACCTGGCTGCAACCCAGGTATGTGCCCTGACTGGGAATTGAACCGGCAACCCTTTGATTCTCAGACCAGCACTCAATCCATTGAGCCACACCAGCCATGCCTAAAATTTGGATTTTATCTTGCCAGTGATATTATACCATTATATTAGTTTTCTATTGCTTCTGCAATAAATTATTATAAACTTAATGTCCTAAAATAACACACTTATTGTCTTACAATTCTGGAGGTCAGAAGTCTGAGAAAGTTTTCACTGAGCTAAAATTAGATGTCTGCAGGCTTGTGTGTTTGAGTTATTTTCTGGTAATTGTATGGAAAAATCTGTCTTTGCTTTTTCCAGTTTCTAGAGTCTTCCTGCACTCCTTGGCAAATAACTTTTCCTCCATTTCAATGTCAAGGTTATAGCATCTTCAGGTGTGTCTGACTCTGACTATCATCCCTTTTTCTTTTACTTACAAGGACTAAGATAATCTCCTGATTTTAAGATTGTTAACTTACACCTACAAAAACCTATTGCCATAGAAAGTAGCCTATTTTGAGTTTCTAGGAATCATGACATGGGCATCTCTTGTAGATTCATTATTCCTAGACACCTATTGCACATGACTTCCAAGACAACTAAAATAATTGAAGATTGAAATTGAGTATATTTAGCATGAAACATTTAATTGAAACACATCTTGCACTGTGTATAGTGTTATAATTTGCCTATTCCCCTAAATCTTCCAACTCCTGACCAAAGACTGTACTAAAATAAATAAATAAATAAATAGATAAATAAATAGTACAAAGGCCATATATATATATATATATATATATATATATATATAGTAACTATTTTTGCTTTAGATTGATGTGGCAGCTCATGGATATCTTTTTTAGTGACTCCTGTGGACCTTATCTTACATTTTGCTGCATCTCAATTTTTTTGCTGCTTCAAAATGGGAATCATTTCAAAGACTCGGAAAATGTAAGGTGTCCACATCAGTGTGTTTAATACTGTCTAATTCTCCCTGCTCCTCTTTATTTAATAGGAAGATCCAACCTCAACAGCCTGTCTCTTATGAGACTGTCATATTAAAAAGACTGGTGTTCCTTAATTCTCACTGGTTTCTTTACTCTGCACATTCATTCAGGAAATTGTGTGACAATTCCAATGGTTTGATCTGATCTGTCTTGTTTGGGGTAGATATTAATAACAAAATTGAGAACATCCTTGGGTGAAATTTTCTATAATTAACTTATTCAAGTAAAAGAAATTCAGCATGACTTTTACTTTCTTTTGTCTTTAGCCAGGGAACAATAATCTTGCTGGAAGTTTCCATAAACAGGCTGTCATTTTTACTCTTTTTCACCTGTAAAAGTGTAATATCCATAGACATGACTGTAAACACTTTTTTCAGAAGTTTGTACAAAGACCTTATATAAGCAGATTTATAATTTAGAAATATCACTTAAAGTTTTGTTTCAATTACAATTGATACTAAATATTTTAGGTTCAGGTGTACAGCATAGTGGTTAGACATTTATACAATTTATGAAGTGACTCTCCAGACAAGTCTGGTACCCACCTGGCACCACACATAGTTATTACAATATTATTGACTGTCTTCCCTGTGCTGTACTTTACATCCCCATGACTATTTAACTACAGTGTGAAAGATGTGTAATTTGTGGGGTAGGAATGACTTGTATTAATCTTATTTGTCTTTTCTTAGTATTTTCCTATTTCAGTCAAATTAGAGCCCATATAAAATTGTTCCTGGCTATTGTTTAACAGAACAGATAGGAATAGTTAGAGCAACTTGAGCATGCATTATATTTACTCATTGTGTGGCATTAAGTCTTTGTTTAGCACAAGGAATTCCCACAGAGATTTTTTTTTTTTACCTGATCAGAAAATGTGAAACTCCACCAAACTGAATTATCTCCATGGCTTATCCAATTATAGTGTCATTTATGAAATTTTAAAAAAGTTAACAATAAATTGTAAATGAGTCCAGTATTATTATTTGCAATGAAGTAGCAAAAAGAGGTAGAAATGTGAAATGCAAAGCCAGTGCAATTAATGTGTAAAACAGCAATCAATGAAATTATTATTCCAAATCTCAGAATATACTAGGCTCCTAGACAAGAAATTCAAAAAACAAAGCTTCTGAAATATTGGCTACAGTTACTTGAAAGGAGTACTGATATCAACTTGAAGACACCATTTTAAGTTTTCCATTTAGAAGCTGAACAGAAATCATTACTTTGCCACTCACCATTACTCTGTAACTATTTGACATGATTTATCCCTGAAGGTCAAAGAACTTTGAAGTAATACCTTATCATAAATTTAATAATTCCCTAGTATCTTTGAGATAATATGGGGGTTTTCTAACGTAAAGTACCATGTGAATGGCAGAGACAAAATAAAAATTTGTCTTTTTGTTTCCAGGTTCCAAATGACTGCACCAATATGTATCTTATCTTTTGGACAGACCAAGAATTAGCTTCACACTAGATTGTGAAATATTTCTATACTTTCAGGAGGATTTACTTTGTAACAAAGTTGCTAATTAGAACTTATCTAGAGAAGAATATAATACATAGTGAAGGGAAAATAGAAAATACCACATCTAGAATTGCTGACAAAATGAGAGAAGGATAAGATGTGGACAGAAAACTGACAGCTGCTGTTAGACATGTGAATCATGATCCTGTCTAGATCCTGATGTTCTAACATATGGAATTAACATAGAAACATGTTTTGACCCAACATCAACTTAGAAAGTTAGAAACATCAAGCAAAGGTCTATGTTGCCTTGTTTGGTGTAAGTGCCCCATCACCATTTTTTCAATACGTTGTTAAAATAATTGCTTGCCTTGCACACAATTAGAGAAATATGATCCTGTTCCTTTTAACTTTATTTTTAATCATTTTTATTGTTATTCTATTATAGTTGTCTCATTTTTTCCCCCTATGCCCTCCTCTACCCATCCCAGCCCCTCTCCCACAGTCAATCTCCACACTGTTGTCCATGTCCATGAGTCATTCATACCTGCTCTTTGTCTAGTCTCTTCCTCTTCTTTCCACCATTGCCCCTTTCTGCCTCCTATCTGGTCACTTTCAGACTGCTCCATGTTTCCATGTCTGTGGTTTTCTTTTGTTCATTAGTTTATTTTGTTCATTAGATTCCACTTATAGATGAGATCATATGGTATTTCTCTTTCACTGAGTGGTATATTTCACTTAGCATAATATTCTACAGTTCCATTCATGCTGTTACAAAAAGTAGGACCTCCTTCTTTCTTTCTGCTGTATAGTATTCCATTGTGTAAATATACCACAGTTTTTTGATCCACTCATTTACTGATGGGAACATGGGTTGTTTCCATCACTTGGCTATTATAAATAGTGCTGCTATACATTGCGGAGCATAAGTTCATTTGAATTGGTGATTCTGGATTTTTAGGATATATTCCCAGCAGTGGAATTGCTGTGTCAAAAGACAGCTCCATTTTTAGTTTCTTGAGGAAATTCCATACTGTTTTCCACAGTGGCTGCACCAGTCCACATTCCCACAAACAGTACACTAGGGTTCCCTTTTCTCCAAATACTCACCAGCACTTGTTTGTTGATTTATTAATGATGGCCATTCTGACAAGTGTGAGGTGATATCCAATTGTGATTTTAATTTGCATCTCTCTGATGGCTAGTGATGTTGAGCATCTTTTGACATGTCTATGGTCCATCTGTATATCCTCCTTGGAGATGTGTTTATTCAGATCGTTTGCCCATTTTTAAATTGGATTGTTTGTCTTCCTGTGTTGAGTTGTATGAGTTCTTTATACATCTTGGAGATCAAACCCTTGTCCAATGTACCATTGAGAAATATGTTCTCCCATACAGTCATTTTGATGATGGTTTCTTTACCTGTGCAGAAGCTTTTTAGTTTAATGTAGTCCCGTTTGTTTAATTTTTCCTTTATTTCCTTTACCCTAGGAGATATATCGGCAAAGCAATCTATATATTCAACATGATTCCTCTTACATTATCAATGGCATATTTCACAGAGATCTAGAACAAATATTTCAAAAATTTATATGGGACCAAAAAAGACCTCAAATAGCCTCAGCAATCTTAAGAACAAAGAACAAAGTAGGAAGGATCACAATACCTGATATCAAACTGTACTACAAGGCCACTGTACTCAAGACAGTCTGGTACTGGTATAAGAACAGACACATAGATCAATGGAACAGAATAGAGATTCCAGAAATAAGCCGAAGTCTCTACAGTCAATTAATATTTGACGAAGGGGACCAGAGCATACAATGGAGTAAAGATAACCTCTTCAATAAATGGTGGTGGGAGAACTAGACTGGTACATGCAAAAAAGAGAGAGAGAGAGAGAGAGAGAGAGAGAAATTAGACCATCAGTTTACACCATACATCAGAATAAACTCAAAATGGATAAAAGACTTAAATATAAGTCATGACACCATAAAAGTCCTGCAGGAGAACATAAGGAGGAAAATTTCAGATATCCCACACAGCAATATTTTTGATCCTGTTCCTTTTTATGTTTCTATGGTTACTCAGTATATCGAAGGGAGATGCTAAGGTATGCAACTGCCTAGTGAAGGGTATAATATCTTGATGCCCTATGAAGAAAGCCAATCAATATTTACAACAGGTAGACCAACAGGTAGATATATTTGCAGTCAATGAGAACCGAAGACAGGCCCTATTATTGAGTGGATAATCAATATTAATCCTATTATTAAGATAGGATTGTGTCCAATGTCATGTCAATTATACAAGCAGAGCCTGAATGATTATTACTTGCTGTGTATGTAGTGTTAACTATTTAATCTTGATAGTGAACTGAACTATATGACCTGCAAGGTTTCTGCAATATCTAGGATTATCCAATTGGGTCTAACTTGGCCAGTATGAAAATCTGAAGCATTGAAATGTCCACACCAACTCGATTCACAAGCAGGGTATCAAAATTCAAATAAAAATGTAAAGCTCTCCAAAGAAACCTCGAAACACAATTATTATTATTATTTTTTTCAGAATCATGTCAACTATCCAAGCCCAATACCACCGTGGAGGATAACATTCAAGGAGTTCCTCAGTTTAAAGCCAATAATTGATCTCAAGTATCCAAATCTTTCCTTTTAAAACAGAGAAAGATGCCCTGGCTGGTGTGGTTCAGTGGGTTGAGTGCTGGCCTGTGAACCGAAGGGTCACTGGTTCAATTCTCAGTCAGGGTACATTCCTGGGTTGTGGACCAGGTGCCTAGTAGAAGGTGTATGAGGGGCAACCACACATTGATGTTTCTTGCCCCCTTTTTCTCCTTCCCTTCTCTCTAAAAATAAATAACTAAAATCTTAAAAAAAAGAAGACAAGAAATCTAATTAAAAACAAAACAAAACAGAGAAAAGCAATGATTGTCGCAATTTTCTGAGAAAGTGGGCAATGGAAAAAACCTCAGAAACCCCAATATACATTTTGCTGCTCCCATGAGACTGCAGCAAATTTTCTTTTCTTTTCTATAGCTTGAAAGATTTCAGATTGTGAGGATGGACTCCCCCTTTTTTCAGAAGCATAAACTGGAAAAGTAAAGCACTTAAACAAAAATACACACACACACATACACACACAAATCTTTAGGAATAGAACGGATACCTGTAGCGGGTGAAGAAAACCAAGTTCAGTGTTTATTGTGTACTAAATTGGAGGGAAAACACCTCTAGAGCAAAGGGGAATATTTACTGATATTACTGAAAAATTAGGTATTCACTTTTTCTCTCCCCATAAAATCAGAAATATAAATTTAACCAAAAGTGGAGGCAGAGCTAATGTTTTCCTGTTTTTAATTGCATATATTCAATTTTGTTTTTCTCATTAGATTGAATATTTTATACACATGGGCCACAATTCCAATGCCAAAATGATTCAATTATCCCATTGGTAGATACACGGAGATTACAGTGAAAAGCTATTTCATGTTGCAAGTGTGGCATGGAATTATACATTTCACAATATTGAAATTTCAAAAGTTTACACAAAAATATTCACCTTGGTTGAAGTAATGGGAAGCAAAACATGTCTTTTTAATAAGAGCTACATAGTAATGATATTGGTAACATTAGGCCTAAGGATAGGAAAATGGAGCAGAAAGGAAGTTCTGGAATAGGGATATTAACTGGTGTTTCTTCTACAAGGCATACAATTTTCATTTTATAGTTTGCTACTTCATTTTCATCCTTCCCCAACTGATTTTCCTTGCCATAGTATGTTGCCAAAATGGGATATTTTCACATATGACCCAATCCAGAAGAAGCCTTAAAACAGACAGACAAAATAAAGTCAAATAACAACTGAATTCTCTGGATTTACATTATAGACTGTATCAGAATAACTGAAAAGCATTTTTTAGTTTAATGAATTGAATATAATTGAGTTCTGGATTAAATCACTGTGTGCCATTCAACTAGAAGTTCAACTTGTTATTGCACCTGATTCCAGTTAAATTTTTTATGAGACAGGCAGCTGGGGAAATTTGAAGCTGCTACCACAAGAGTGGGAGCCAAAACACTTGCAGAGATTATTTTATGCAACACGATGTCACCTTGTACAATCAAAAATGCTATCAGAACTATAAAAGTATTTTAATCTAAAAATAGAAAAAAAAGATATTTACTGGCATTTTTTGTTGTTATTGTATAAACCTACTCAGATATAATAAACCTAAAGACAAAAGAGAAACAGCTTAGGCATATTTATATATACTCTCACATGAAACCTGTTAGTGCCTGGAAGTTTTTAAACATTGAATTTTGATATTTAATGTCTTTAGTGGTAAGTGTTGTCATTGTTGCATTTATTTTAAAAAATAATAAAACTCACACAAGCGTGATAGAAACCTTAATTATTAATATCAAACATCAACAACCATAGACTACAAAGCAAATCACTATTCTTTCTATTTTGTTTCTCCATTTTTTAAAAAAGATTTTATTTATTTATTTTTAGAAAGAGAGAAAGGGATGGAGAAAGAGAGGGAGAGAAACATCAATGTGTGGTTGCCTCTCACGCGCCACCTACTGGGGACCTGGCTCACAACCCAGGCAGGTGCTCTGACCAGGAATTGAACTGGCAACCCTTTGGTTTGCAAGTCAGTACTCAATCCACTGAACCACACCAGCCAGGACCTCTCCTTTGTTTTACTCTACTGAGAACTTATTTTTGGTCAGATAACTCTGACATTACCAATAAAATTGCTGAAAGTATGTGGTTGAATGAGGGCTTAGTGATGCAAAATTAGTATAACTCTTTTCTAAAACCTTATATGTAGAAAGCTTTTCTTCCCCACCTCCATGAATCCCATGAAATAAGATAAAATCAGCCTATTATAGTAAATAAAATGTTTAAAATATATATTAGCATAAAATTTATTCAAAGTCCTGTGGATTTTCTTATTGCTAAATCTGACTTTTGCAATTTCATCTCTTTTCTCATGCTCAAAATAAGGTGTGAATTTGCTGAGAAAAACAGGAAACCTTTTTGCCAAAGGCTAATGCACATGAGTTTCACTCACTATTGAGGAACACCTATCTACAAAACTGATCCCTTTGTTTAGTTTTTAGTCATTTCTAAGGGCTGAATATAGTGAGTTGATTATGAACCCATTTTTGTATAAAAAATAGCCTTTAAAAGCAAGTCAAATGTTTCCACTGATGACACCTAAGCAAATGTTGACATTCCTGACTTTGTTGATTTATGGAATCCATAGGATTTCTGCAGTTTCTAAAGGAAGATGTTTGTCTTCCAAGGGCCAACTTATCTACTAAACACAGTGGACACATTACCTCAACTTCACAATAATTTTAGGGGTTCATTAGAATGTTTTAATTTTTAAAAAAATTTCTTTATAAAAATTTATAGTTGATTGAAATTGTTTTATAATATAATTACTGTATTTGTTTTACATCAAAGTATTTTAAAATATAATTTTAATATTTTTCTGGAGAAAGGAGCCTAAGATGTCAAAAGGGTCCATGAAAGCCATAATGTGTCCCTGCTCACTTTGACCTATTATCATAATGCAATAGAAGATAGGAAAAAAAATGTTTTGTTCAATAGTTTAATATTAGACTTTTCAGATTCTGGTCATTCCAAAAATAAATTTCAGTCAATTTGTTAATCATTTATTGAATGGGTTCTAATTTACTTCAAGGTGAAGTGATAACTACAATGTGAAATATGATTCAACATGTTTCAGCTGGAGGCCAAGCGCTGTTTTTTGATGCATTCAAATGAAAATTGCCATTCCACAAAGCCCTGCTTCATCGACCAGTTACTCATTCAAGGCGGTACTAAGTTCTTCACCTTACTGCATTGCAGGTTGGATTATCTGTGATGACGTGATACTACTGCAATGTATTTCTCAAATCTTTCACCTGAATGTAGTACCTGGCCCCTCTTAAATATTTTGTGGCATAGAAAAGTCATGAATGAAGATACAACTACTATTAGCAGATGGCAAATATTTCCTGAGATGATTATATGTACCTACATATAGATTTCTGCATGGTGGTTATTGGCAATATGTTGTCAACACCAGAACTTTGAACTGGGCATGAGAAACCTGGTTCTTGCCTCACCTATCTCCTATGTCTTTGACCTTAAACAAGAAATAGACCTCTTTTGGTATTTCATGTGTTCTATGATCTTATCTACCTCCAAATGTGAAGAATTCCATAAAGCTGTTCTGTGATTCTCCGACATGCCTTTATATATGGCATCTGCTTCCACTGCCTGGAATCTGGACCAATAAGCATGAATTGCTAGGACTTTTACTAACTATGATTCCCTGAATTTTTCCACAGGCTTTTATAATAAGCATCATTTCCAAGCTGTAGCATACTTGGCTTCACTCCATGACTCTTTTGTGCTTGCTATATGTCAAATTTCCACAGGTCATATCCATGGGAAGGTTAGATATTATATCATGAATAAGAACTGGAGTCTGAGTGAACTTGGCCTTAATCTGCGAAGTTTCATGAAGGTCAGTTTGTCTTTTCTGATTTGCTTTCCTACCATTTGGTTTGCCAGGAAAAATAGAAGAATATAGGGGGATGGCTTTCAACTTTCTAATGATGAGGAAGATTCTTAGCTATTTATAGCATTTCCTTGGTGTTGGTTTGTAATTCATTTCAGCTTCTTACCAAATTAATACATTGGATTGAGGTATGAAGCAAAGTGATCATAAGTTCTTACAATATTGCAAATGTAGATAAAGATAAAAGAAAAGTGAGTTGTTATTTTGCACTTTTTTGTACTGCTTTTATGTAAACTATTTAAGTATAGGGTAGTTGTGGTTTTGTTTAATATTGAAAAGTACAAAGCATGTATTTGTATATGATTACATTTATAATAAAATAAAGAGGTATTATTTTTCTTTTATTAAAAAATAAATGGCTAGCCCTGGCTGGAGTGGCTCAGTGGATTGAGTATCAGCCTGCAAACCAAAAGGTTGCCAGTTCAATTCCCAGTCATGGCACATGCCTGGGTTGTGGGCCAGGTCCCCAGTAGGTGGCACGTGAGAGGCAGCCACACATTGATGTTTCTCTCCCTCTCTCCCTCCCTTCCCCTCTGTGTAAAAATAAATAAATAAAATTTAAAAAAATAAATAAATGTCTGGATCCCAAATGGCAGAGGACTAAGTGGAAGCTATGCTGAACTCCTCCCAAAACCAATCTGGAATTACAACTAAACTGTAGAGAAATCATCTAGAATGACCAACTGAACACTAGATGGAGAGAAGTCTCATAACCACAGACAGATAGAAGAAACCACTTCACTGAAATGTGACTGGTAGGGAGTGCAGAAGAGTCTCAAGAAAGCTGGCTGGGCTCCCATAGGTGGCAGCTGAAATGCTGGAGTGATATTTCAGCAGCCAGGGGATTCCCCCTGAAAAGTATGGGGCCTAAACCCCAACCTGGGCTTGCCAGCCTATAGCACCAGAGCCAGAAAGGAACCCAGAAGACATCCAGCTGTAAAAAGAAGCAGGGTTTCTGTCTGACAGGAGAGATGGTTAGAGATGCAAAGAACCTCTTAAAGGGCTAACACAAAAAAATTTGTTTGTAACCACTTACCCTGGGCTCTGGCAAAGGGAAGGCAGAGTGGACTAGAGACACTTGAGGAAAGTCTGGGGTTGGTGGTTCTGGAGGGAGAACTGAAGAAATGGTGGCCAGGATCCCTGTGCTGACTCATTCCCCACACTGCAGGAGCCAACTCTGTCAGGCAGAGCACTCCTCTCTGATTGGCATCAGCCTGAGGGGAAGCAATACCCACGCTGCTCACAGGAATTACTCTGCCCTACCCTGTGATGCTTAAGTCCAGCTGCTGATTACAGCTTGGTTAGATTATCAACCATTAGGTTCAGCCACTCATTAGTTTATTAACTGAGGTAGAAAATACAAAGCAGCCAAAATGGGAAGACAAAGAAACAGACACCAAACGAAAAAAACAAATGAACTTTCCAGAAGAATTGGATGAAATGGAGACAAGCAATTTATCAGATAGAGAGTTTAGAGTAATGATTATAAGAATACTCAACAGTATGAAAAAAGACCTAGAAACTGGAAAAAAGGACAAGTCAGAAATAAAAATGAAATATCTGAAATATATAATACACTGGAAGCAATAAACAGTAGGTTAGATGTAGCAGAGGATTGAATCAGTGTTTTGGAAGACAAGGTAGAAAAGAACACCCAGGCAAAACTGCAAAAGGAAGAAAGAATTTTTAAAAAACAAGGAGAGCTTAAGAAACATTTTGGACAACATGAAGCATAACAACATATGCATCATGGAAATACCCAAAGGAGAAGAGAGCAAGCAAGGGATTGAGAATCTATTTGAAGAAATAATGACCAAAAATATGCTCTAATCCAGTCAAAGAAAAAGTCACACAAGTCCAGGATGCTCAGAGAATCCCAAATCAGTTGGACCCAGAGAGGTCTACACTGAGATATATCATAATTAAAATGACAAAACTTAAAGACAAGGAGAGAATCCTAAAAACCACAAGAGAAAACCAGGTAGTTACTTACAAGAGACCCCCAATTAGACAGAAATATGATTCAACAGAAACATTTCAGGCCAGAAGGGAGAGTGGCATAAAATATTCAAGGTGATGAAAAGCAAGGACCTATAACCAAGGCTACTTTACCCAGCAAGACTATCATTTAAAATCAAAAGAGAAATAAGGAGCTTCCCAGACAAGAAAAAACTAAAGGAGCTTGTTAAACCCAAACAACTACTGCAATAAATGTAAAAGGTCTTGCTTTAAGAAGAAGAAGAAAAAGAAAAAGGGGGAAAAAAGAAGAAAATAGTCTAACAATAAAATGGCACTACATATATATCTATCAATAATCACCTTAAATGTAAAAAGCTTAAATGCTCTGACCAAAAGACATAGGCTAACTGAATGGATAAGAAAACAAGGCCCATTTATATGCTGCTTCCAAGAGACCCATCTCAGATCGAAAGTTACACACAGTCTGAAAGCAAAGGGTTGGAGAAAGATATTTCATGCAAATATAATAGAAGAAAAAGCTGGAGTAACAGTACTTCTATCTGACAAAAAGACTTTAAAACCAAGGCTATACAGTAAGAGACAATGAAGGACACTACATGATGATAAAGAAAACAAGCCAACAAGAGGATATAACCTAGTTAAAATTTATGCTCCCAAAATAGGAGAACCTAAATATGTGAAGAAGTCTTGATGGACATAAAGGGATAGATCAAAAGAAATACAGTCATAGTTGGGGATTTTAACATCCCTTTCACTTCAATGGATAGATATTAAGACATAAAATCCACAAGAAGACAGAAGCTTTAAATGACACAGTAGATCAAATGGATTTGATGGATTTGATTGTTATCTTCAGAAAATATCACTCCAAAGCAGAAGAATATACATACTTTCAAGTGCACATGGAATGTTTTCTAGAATATACCACGTGTTAGGACACAAAACAAGTATCAGTAAATTTAAGAAGATTGAAATAATATCAAGCATCTTCCCTGACCTCAATGTTATGAAACTAGAACTCAAACACAAGAAGGAAACTGAAAAACATGCAAAGGCATGGAAGCTAATAACATGTTATTAAAGAATGAATGGACCAAAAATGAAATCAAGAAATAAGTCAGAAGATACACTGAAATAAATGAAAATGAGGACACAACGATACAAAATCTGTGGGATATTGGGAAAGCAATCCTAAGAGGGAAATTCATAGCATTACAGACCTATCTCAAAAAACAAGAAAAAGCTCAAATAAACAATCTAACTTCACATGAAAAGGAACTCGAAAAAGAGCAAAAAAAAACCCAAAGTGAGTAGAAGGAAGGAAATGATAAAGATTAGAGCAAAATAAATGAAATGAGTCTTAAAAAAGATACAAAAAAATCAATGAATCCAAGAGCAGGTTCTTTGAAAAGATAAACAGGATTGACAAACCTTTAACCTGACTCATCCAGAAAAAAAAAAAAAGAAAGGACCCAAATAAATAAAATCAGATATGAAAGAAGAGAAATAACAACTGATGCCAAATATAAAGGATTGTAAGAAAATATTATGAACAACTATATGCCAACAAACTGGACATCCTAGATGAAATGGATAAATTATTAAAAACAAACAATCCTCCAAAAATATATCAGGAAGAATCAGAAAAGAAAAATGAATCACAAATTTTGAATAGACAGATTACACCCAATGACATTGAAACAGTAATCAAAAAATCCCAACATGCTAAAGTCGTGGAACAGATGGTTTCACAGGTGAATTTTACCAAACATTCTGAGAAGAAATAACCCCTCTCCTTTTGAAACTATTCCATAAAATTCAAGTGAAGGAAGGATCCTGAACTCATTTTATGAGGCCAGCATTATCCAAATTCCAAAACCAGATAAAGGCGCTACAAAGAAAGGAAATTATAGGCCAATATCCCTGATGAACATAGATGATAAAATTCTCAACAAAATATTAACAGCGAATACAACAATGCATCAGAAAGATCATACACCAAGATCAAATGGGATTTATTCCAGGAATGCAAGGTTGGTACATTTGCAAATCAATAAAAGTGATTCACCACATTAAAAAAGAAATTGAAGGATAAAAACCACATGATGATATAAATAATTGCAGAAAGGGCTTTTGATAAAATCCAACACACATTTATGCTATAAATTTTCAGCAAAGTGGGAATAGAGGGAACATACCTAAACATAATAAATACCATATATGACAAATCCACTGCCAGTATCATACTCAATGGGCAAAAACTATGTGTTCCCCTTAAGATCAGGAATATGACAGGGATGTCTGTTTTCACCTCTTATTCAACATAGCACTGGACATCCTTGCCACAACAATCAGACTAGAAGAAGAAATAAAAGGCAACCAAATTGGAAAGGAAGGAGTAAAACTGTCATTATTTGTAGATGATATGATGCTGTACATAAAGAACCCCAAAGATTCCACCAGGAAACTACTAGAACTGATAAATACATTCGGCAAAGTAGCAGGATACAAAATTAATACCCAGAAGTCAGTTGCATTTTTATATGTTAATTACAAACCAAGAGAAAGGGAAATTAAGAAAACAATCTCATTACTATTACTACACAAAGAATAAAATACCTAGGAATAAACCTAACCAAGGATATAAAAGACCTGTACTCAGAAAATTATCAGGCACTGAAGAAAGAAATTGAATAAGATACAAATAAGTGGAAGCACATACATGTTCATGGATAGGGAGAATTTACATCAGTAAAATGTCCATAGTACCCAAATCAATCTATAAAGTCAGTGCAATTCCTATCGAGTCCAATGACATATTTCATAGAACTAAAACAAATATTTCAAAAATATATAGAATCACAAAACCCCCACATAGTGACAGCAATCCTGAGAAAGAAGAACAAAGTTAGCAGAATCACACCATCTAATATCAAACTATACTACAAGATCAATGAAACAGAATAGAAAACCCAAAAATAAATGCACACATTTATAGTCAATTAATATTCAACAGAGGAAGCAACCACATATAATGGGTTAAAGATCGTTTATTCAATCAATGGTGTTGGGAAAACTGGGCAGCTATGTGCAGAAAAATGAAACTAGACCACCTTTTTACACCACACACAAGAATAAATTCTAAATAGTTGAAAGACTTAAATGTTAGACCTGAAACCATAAAAATCCTAGGAGAAAATATAGGCAGCAGAATCTTGGACATTGCCCTTAGAAATTTTTTATCAGAAATATCTCTCCAGGCAAGGAAAACAACAACAAAAACAAGTAAGTGGGACTGCATCAAATTAAACAAGTTTTTGCACAATAAAGAAAATCATCAACAAAATAAAAAGAAAACCCATTGAATGAGAGAACATAGTCATTGATCCATCTGATAGGGATTAATAGCCAAAATTTATAAAGTACCTATGAAACTTAACACCAAAAATCCGAACAACCCAATTAAATAATGGACAAAGGACCTGAACAGACAGTTCACCAAAGAAGACATACGGATGGCTAACAGACATATGAAAAGGTGCTCAACATCATTAATCATCAGAGAAATGCAAATTAAAACCACAATGTGACACCTTTTCACACCTGTCAGAATGGTTATTATCAATAAATCAACAAATTAGTTCTGTTGAGGTGGTGGAGAAAGGGGAACCCATTTGCAATGTTTGTGGCAATACAGGCTGGTGCAGCCACTGCGGAAAGCAGTATGGTGATAACTCAAAAAATTAATAATGGACTTGTCTTTTGAACCAGCAATCTCACTTTGAGGAATATATCCAAAAGAACCAAAAACACTAATTTGAAAGAACGTAAGCACCCCTATGTTCATTGCAGTGTTATTTACTATTGCCAAGGTATGGAAGCAGCCCAAGTGTCCGTCATAGATGAGTGGATAAAACAGCTATAGGACATTAAACAATGGAATTCTCCTCGGACATAAAAAAGAAGAAAATGTTACCCTCTGTAATAGTATGTATGGACATGGAGAACATTATGCTAAGTGAAACAAGCCAGTCAGAGAAAGACAAATGCTATATGATTTCACTCAAATGTGGAATCTAATGAACAAACTGAACTACCAAGCAAAACAGAGACAGACTTGTAGATGAACAGATGACAGCTGGTGAGGGGTAGAGAGTTTATGGGGTAGAGGGATTGAGGAAAAAGGAAAAAGGACGCATGGACATGGACAACAGTGTGGTGATTGTTGGGGGTAGGGGGTATAAGGGATCTAAATGGTAATGGAAAATATACAATAAAAATTAAATTAAAAAATAAATGGCTGAAGCATAGTTAAAATATATTTTATATATTTTATATATTTTATATATTTTATTTATCATATATAAGACATATATATACACATAATATGCATGTGTGTGTGTATGTGTGTGTGTGTATCTCGCTATCTCAACCCTTCATGTAATAGCTAGGTCTTCCAGTACCATGATGAAGAGAAAAGAATGATACTAATTCATCTTATATTACTCCAACCTCAGGGAAGAGCACTCAATACTTCATCATTAATTAGGTTGTTAGCAATCAATATTCTGTATGTTGTTTTGTTAGAATTGAGGTAACTGAGGTAGTTCCCTTATATTCCTAGCTTGTTGAAATTCTTAATCATGAAAAAGTGTTTAATTTTATCAAATAATTTTTCTATATTTAATAAGATAATATATGATATTCTCATTGTTATGTAATGTTTTGAATTACATTGATTGCCTTTTATGCCCAGTTTTCAGAACTAACAGCATATATAAACTATCCTTATTATCATCTAAAGCCAATCTCAAAAATTGCCCTCTCTCATCTACTCAAGATCCTTTTGTTGCAAAATTACATCTAGGTACTGTCTATATTCGTGATCCCTAATTTTTGCCTTCTATTTTTCAGCACTTTGTTAAGAAAATATTTAACACAAAGAGAATTTTAATGAACTGTACAGTGAAATCACATGGTCTCACAATTTAGATTCTACAGTTAGGTTTCTATTGTCTTTGCTTTATTACATATCTATGCAGCTCTGTGTTAATCTCTCAATTCATTTTGTACTTGAGGCATTTTGAATTAAGTTACGAACATCAGTACACTTCATTAGTAAATACTTCAGCATGCACATCATCAGAGTTTTTCCTTTTTATTCTCTGGAGGAGAAGACTTAAAATTGATGTTATTTCTTTCTTAAGTAGGTGGAAAAATTCTCTGAAGTCATCAAGGTTTTGAGCCGTCTTTGTGGTAAGGTTTTTATTTACTAATTAAATATTTTCAAATAGACATAGGATTCTATTCAAATTTTCTATCCTTTTGATTGTTATATATAATTTTATTTTGAAATAAATAGATTCACAAGTGGTTGAAGGAAATAATAGAAATGTCTTTTATAACCTTCCTTCAGTTTCCATAAGTGGTAATATCTTGTATAACTTGATATAAATTGACATTGATACAATTCACTGATCTCATTCCAATTTCATTTGTTTACATACAGTCATTTGTGTGTGTATGTGTGTGTATTTAGTTCTATTGAATTTTATCACATGTGTAGATTCATGTGGCTACAACCACAGTGAAGGCAAAAAAATAGTTCTGTCATCCTTCATGCTACCCTTTTATGGAAACAGCTACCACCTTTCCTTCTTCCCTAACTCCTGAAAAACACAAATCTGTCACCCTTTTCTATACTTTTATTTCCAGACTGTTATGTAAATGGAATTAAACAGTATGTTGCTTTTGGGGATTGGCTTTTTTCCCTGTGAGCATATAATTCCCTTGATACAAGTTGTTGGATGTATCAAGCTGTTCCTTTTGTCATTGAGTGATAATCCATGGTATGGGTGTAACACAATTTGTTTAGCCACTTGCTCAGTGAAAGATATCTGGGTTACTTTCAGTTTGGGGCTTTTATCAATAAAACTGCTTAAAGATTTGTGTACTGGTTTTTGTGTGAACATAAACTCTGTAATTTGTATCATAATTCTGCCCCATTAATAGGCCATTGCCAACAGTAAATAATTTTTTTTCCAACTCACAACCTTTTGGTGTACGGGACTACACTTCAATCAAATGAACCACGGCCTGGGTAAATGACTTCTTTTTTTTTAAAGGAAATGTAGAGGTAAAACTATCTGCTGTAAGTGAGGTGAAGAAGGTATGAAATCATCATTGATAATTCTTTATCTTTCTTCTTAAAGGTCCTCTTTAAAATTCTTACATCTCTCCACTTATTGCCTTATTCCTCTGTTCCCCAATCATATGGAAAATTATCTTGAGGGAATGGCAGCTTCTAAGTATTCTATTAGGCAAGCTATCCTGGAAGTCACAGAATAGAAATACTCAAAGACCAAATTAAAATGCTTTGAACATTTAATTTATTAAATCAATATAAAATGCATGGTGAGAATCAAAGCAAAGATTGGAAATAAGCTAACAAATTTAGAATAATGCACAGACAAGATGAAAGACAAATTCTTTGAATCTTGTGTTACACATTGGTCATATTTTCCTTCTCTCTTTTGTGTCTCTCATTAAAAGACAACAATCTTGGAGCTACCTTTAATTTATCTCTCTAGTTAACCACCCATATCCAAGTCTTGTGGCCTCACATGCAAAATGAATCCTTTCTATAAATATTTCCTATCATTTCCTACCACTCTGCACTACAAAAAAAAAAAAATTATCTTTCAAGGTTAGCACAGTATTAGCTTACATCATGGGAATCAGCTTCTCCATAAACCTGCTGGAATTATCTGTGAGCAACAAAACTTGTTCTCAAAATCTCTTATTAGCCTCCAAGCACAGTTGAGACCTTTTCAATCTGACCCCTTCTTGACCTCTTTTTTGAGTCAACCTCTTGTCTGACCATTTCTCGAAGACTTCTAGTGTATTCCAGGAACACTGAGTTCCTTCTCTCCTAATTCTATGACTGGGAGGCTCTTCTAGTCACAGGGATCCTCAACTAATGTAGGTGTGTGCTGAAAAATAATTTTCTCAGAGACCATTTTTTTCTGGCCTCCTTATTAAAAAGAACAAGATTGACCTTTATGACCTATCATTTTCTATATTCTTTCCTGTAATTTATGCTCAGTAAAACTCAATTTCCTAAACATTCAGAAATATGTAAATAAACATGTCATGTATACCTGTTTTATACACATATACATATGTGTTAAATATGGTTATATATTTATATACACATGTATATATATCTTGCTTTTCTCTCAACTTGGATTTAATCCTTTCCATCAAGAATTGAATTCTTTTAAAACAGAAGTACCTAGGCTTAGTGACTTACACATAATGGATATTGACTAAATGTGGGTAAAAGACATGAGTAAGTATGAAAAGCAAACACAAGATAATCTTGTCTGACATCATTTTGTCTTCTCTGGCCTTTCTTCCATATTATCCCATGAATTTTATTTCCTTTGTAAAGCACATGCTCTACCAAAATGCACGTTAAGCTCTTTATGTTTCTGAAATTTTTCAAATGTGAAAACAGAGGTGAAATGCATTGGAACAAAGAGGAAAATATTTATGCTACGGAGTCAGACATGTATTATGTAGCTTCCAAATCTCTCCTCCATTACTATTAGTTCTCTTGAATTGTATTGCAGTTATAGTGGATTTTTAGGTTCATTATCTTAATTTAATGTTCAAAATAATTCTGTGCATTAGATAAGTAAGATTTTTTGGTATATTTTATTGATTATGCTATTACAGTTTTCTCTTTTTTTTTCTCCTCTTAATCACCTCTGCCCTGCACCCCACCCCTCCTTACCTCCCACCCTTAATCCTTCACCCATTGGGCTTTGTGTTTGGGTCCTTTATTCATGACTCTTGATGACCCTTCCCCTACTTTTCCCCTGTTATCCCCCTCCCTTCTCCCCTCTGGTTACTGTCAGTTTGTTTTTTATTTCAGTGTTGTTGGTTATATTTCATAGAAGCACCATTTACAATAGCCAAGAATTGGAAGCAACCTAAGTGCCCAACAGTGAATGAATGGGTCAAAAAACTATGGTACATTTACACAATGGAATACTGTGCAGGAGAAAGAAAGAGTTACTACCCTTCGCAACAGCATGGATGAAACTGGACAGCATTATGCTAAGTGAAATAAGCTAGGCGGTGAAAGACACATACCATATGATCTCACCTATAAGTAGAACCTCATCAACAAAATAGATAAATAAGATTTTTATATCCATTTCTATAAACAGGTTTTGAGAGATGAGTGAGCTACACAATGGATGATACATAATTAGAGGCAGAATTAGAATTTAAATTCCAAATCCTGTGCTCATTCAAATATTCTACATTGTATTTTCAAAATATGTTAGCATGTGGTAAATATAATTTAATTTGTAAATTCAGGTCATTGATGCACTAAAATTTTTTAAATAATAACTGGTTAGGCATGTTAATTTAAACTCCTGTTTATAATTAAAGAAAGATGTTTAATGATATCTCTGCTCAACCCATGATTTTTCATTAATATTTTAAAATAAATTTATTGGGGTGACATTTGTTAATGAGATTATATAGGTTTCCATTGTAGATTTTTATGACACATGGTCTGTATATTGCTTTGTGTGCCCACCAAAGTCAAACCTTCTTCTGTCATCGTATCTTTGATCCCCTTTACCCATTACTACCCCTAGACCCCTTTGCTCTGGTAACCACCATACTGTTGCCTATGTCTATGAGTTTTTGCTTCTTTATTCATGTGTTACTATCAGTTTTATACACCATATATTAGTGAAATCATATGGTTCTTTTTTTCTGTGACTTATTTCACTTATCATGATATTCTCAAGGCCCATACACATTGTTGTTAAGTGGAACTATTTCACCTTTTCTAGTGGCTGAGTAGCATTCCATTGTATATATGTACCACATCTTCTTTATTCAGTCATCTTTCAAGGACACTTAGCTGTTTCCGTGTGTTAGCCACTGTGAATAATGATGCAATAAGTTTTGACTTTTTGAAGATTATTTATCTAATTCTTACTGAAAATCTGTCCTGTTCACTTTGAAACTATCCCAGCCTCCCTAGTTTTAGCTACATCTGTATCAACGTGGTCAAGTGCTGCCTCTTTCATTGAACACATTAGTGTGTTCTTTTGAGGATCCTGAGTGTTCTCTCTCTTTCTGATTGCATTTTCCTGGACTTGGGGTTAGAACTTGGTAATGTTACTTTCTTTATTTACCTTAGCTGTTAGAGAGGCTGCATTCTGCCAGATTCAAGCTTCCAAGGTTCTATAACCCCTTCGTGGAAACTTACCAGGTACTTTCTTGTGAACCAGGGCAGATGGTAGAAGTTCAGAATGATTCACCTGCTCTAAGCTCACCATCCTCTATCCCACCAAAATCAGGAGATATATTGTTTATCAGTTTCTAGGCTAGCAGAAATAGGATGGCTCAAATATATTAATTTTTAAAAATAGCTTTCTTGTGGTATCTTTGACATATAAGAATTACATATATTTAAGGTATACAACCTGATGTTATGATATATGTATACATTGTGAAAAGATCATTACAATGAAGCTAATTAACATACTCATCATCTCTACATAGTTATAATTTTTTGTGTGTTTGTGTTTTGAGAAAATTTAAAGATCTAACTTCTAGACAAATTCCAAGTATACAATATTGTTAACTATCATCACCATACTGTATATTAGATCTGTAGAACTTACTCATCTTGCATAGCTTAATGTTTGTATCCCTTGACCAACTTCATCCCATCTCCCCCTTCCACTCAACCCTGGCAACCACCATTCTACTCTCTCATTCTATGAGTCTGGCTGTTTTTGATTCCACATGTAAGTGAAATCATGTGTATTTCCCTTTCTGTGTCTTGCTTATATCACTTAGCATAATGTACTCCAGTGTTATCCATGTTGTTGTGAATGGCAGGATTCCATCTTTTTTTGAGTTGAATATATAGGATGGAACAAAAGTAGGTTTACAGTTGCGAGCAAACAAAACACAAAGTTTATTTTTGTATTATTATTTATTAACTATTGAATTATTTTTATACGAACAACCATAAGCCTACTTTTGCCACACCCTGCATGTGCATGCATATATATTTTTTCTCTATACATTCACCTGTCGAAGAACATTTTCTTTTGTTGATTCTTTCAAAGCACCCTTTGCTTGTCCACAGGAAGGAAAAGCAACCCATTTGTTCCTGTGAAGTGTGTACATGAATAAGGTATTCCAGACTCCGTGAAGTGTCTTACTGCCAACACTGCAGAGAAATGGCTTGCCCCAACAGTTGGAAGCTCATAGAATGTAGAGATTTCTTATTGCTCATTATTCACAAGTGTGATTCTAAGGTGCAATACTCAGATTAGGGGAAAATACCACAAAGAGTAAATACACTACTATATAAACTATGGCATTTTAAAATACTGTGTTTTGACTCAAAACACAGATGATAAACTTCTCAAGTCACGTGGAATTCAACTTCCTGGGATGTTATGCTAAGAATGGAAACATAGATAGATGTAAACACAGACTAATTGTATTTGATAGTAAAGAAGATGTATGTTGCTTCAGTGGCAACCGATTCAGTATAAAATGTCACAGATGAAAGAGCCGGCTGAAATGATTTTGCCTAGTAAATAAAGGTGACATTAAATATAAAATTATGCACTGAATCAGCTACTTTAGGGAAGAAAGATAACTTTAGGGAGCACTGATACTTCAGAGGAAAAACAACAGTAAAAGTGTGATTTTAAAAATAAAGGTGCAAAATTATAATCTAGCCTTTTGCAGTGTCATAAATGGAGTTTATTTTATTTAGTGCTTTTTACCATAATCATTTAAGGGTTCAATAGTTCTCTCACACATATCTAATATAAATATGTGAATCATATATGTACATTAATTAACCAAAGTGGCCCTTTTATTTATTTATGATTTAAAAATACTTGGTAAACTGGTATAGGAAGAGTATTTTGTAGTTAAATCTAGAAAACATATATAGCCAAAGGCATGACTAATTTTTTAAATATTTGAGACAAAGAACAACTTTCTCATCTTAATTTTTATATCAGTTTTCAGTTTGCCTTCAATAATTTTTATGATTTCAGTAAGCTTCAAATAATGGAAATGTAATTAAAACAAAATCCAGAGAACCATTCAAAAGAATACATTTTATGGAATAACTGATGCTATCCTTAGTAGTTAGGGTTTTAGGAGTGATAACACCTTAGAGATATAGCAACTCCACTCTCAAAAGGCTAGAGTCAAAGCAAATTTCCAAGTTGAGTTACTTCTGTCTACTTCTTTCCAGTTTTAAGTTTAATGTGTACAACGTGTTGATTATATATGTGCAAAATTATTACCACCACAGTGTTAGCTAAGGCCTCTATTGTGTCACATAATTACCATTTAATTTTATTGGTGAGAACATTTAGATCTAATCCCTTATAAATTTTTAGTATTTAATACAGTATTTTAACTCTACTATGCTGTATATTAGATTTCCAGTACTTACTCATTTTATAAATGGAAGTTTGTACCCTTTGACCAACTTCTTTCCATTTCCTCCATCCTGGTTACCACCATTCTAGTCTCTGCTTCTATGAGTTCAGAGTTTTTAGATTACACGTATAAGTGAGGTTATATGGTATTTGCTTTCACTGGCTTATTATTCCCTCAAAGTTCATCCACGTTGTCCTAATGGCATGATTTTCCTCTTCTTAATAACTAAATTATATGTGTGTGTATGTATGTATGAATGTGTGTATATATATCCATACATCCATAGATTGTTTCCAAATCTAGGCTTTTGTGACTAATACTGTGATGATCATGGAAGTGCACATATCTCTTCAAGATCCTGTTTTTATTTCTTTGGTTTAAGGAATCCCCATACTGTTTTCCATATTGGCTGCATCAATTTATATTCCTACCAACAGTGAACAAAAGTTTACTTTTCTACACACGCTAGCTAACACTTGTTATCTTCTTGTTTTTTTTAAATCATATCCATTCTAATATGTGTAAGAGAATATCTCATGGTAGTTTTTATTTGTATTTCTGTGATGATTGGTGATGTTGAGCTTCTTTTGGGTATCTGTTGTCCATCTCTATGTCTTCTTTGGAAAAATGTCTTTTCAGTTACCCTGCCCATTTTTAAATCACAATTTTTTTGTTATTGAGTTGTGTGTGTTCTCTCTTTACTTTGGAAATTAATCTCATATCGGACGGATATGTTTTGCAAATATTTTATCCAATTCTATAGATTGTCTCTTTATTTTGTTGATTTTTCTTTTTCTATGTACAGCATTTTATTTTTTTCACTCTTTTTTGGTATGTTTTATTGACTATGCTATTACAGTTGTCTCATTTTTTTTCTCCCTTTTATCCTCTCCGCTCTGCACCCCATCCCACCATCCCCACATCAACATTTCCCGCCACCACTTTCTCCAGCCCCACCCGTCCCCATGTCCCACCCTCAATCCTTCCCCCATTTGTTGATAGGTCCTTTATGCATGTTCTTCGATGAGCCTTCCCCTTCTTTTCCCGGGTAACTTCCCACCCTCCTCCCATCTGGTTACTGTCAGTTTGTTTTTTATTTCAATGTTGCTTGTTATATTTTTCTTGCTTGTTTATTTTGTTGATTAGGTTCCACTTACAGGTGCGATCATATGGTATCTATCTTTTACCACCTGGCTTATTTCACTTAGCATAATGCTCTCCAGTTCCATCCATGTTGTTGTGAAAGGTAGTAGCTCGGTCTTTCTTTCTGCTGCATAGTATTCCATTGCATAAATGTACCATAGTTTTTTGATCCACTCATTTACTGTTGGGCACTTAGGTTGCTTCCAATTCTTGGCTATTGTAAATTGTGCTGCTATGAACATTGGGGTGCATAAGTTCTTCTGAATTGGTTTTTAAAGATTCTTAGGGTATAACCCCAGCAGCGGAATTGCTGGGTCAAAAGGCAGTTCCATGTTTAGTTTTTTGAGGAAATTCCAAACTGTTTTCCACAGTCGCTGCCCCAGTCTGCATTCCCAAGTGTGCTAGGGTTCCCTTTCCTCCACATCCTCACCTGCACTTGTTTGCTGATTTATTAATGATGGTCATTCTGACCAGCGTGATGTATATGGACATTTTAACAATATTAATTCTTCTGACCCATGGATACAGGAAATCCTTTATTATATTTGTATATTTTTCAATCTTATTTATGAAAATTTATAGTTTTTAGTGTACAGATCTTTCATCCCCTTGGTTAAAGTTATTCTTAAGGATTTAATTGTTTTTGATGCCATTGAGAATAGCATTATTTTTTTCTCTTTTTCAGATGTTTGTTAGTGCATAAAAAGAAAACTAATTCTGTATGTCACTTTTGAATCCTGCAACTTCCCTGAATTTATTGAGTAATTCTAACAATTTTTCCTCCCTCCCTCCCTTCCTTCCTTCACATTCAATGAGAGAACAGATCTTCCCTGCTTTTTCCAGACAACTAACATATAACTATGTACTTAACAATGTTTGTTAACATAGTAAGTAAATATTATATATTTTTCTATATATGCCATGAGTACATAGTTTTCAAATCCCTCCTGATGCTCATAAATTCCTAACTCTCTGAGGATAACTTCAACTCAATATTGTAAATATTATCAGGGACTTTTAAACTGGGTAGGACAAGAGACACTGCTCTGCCTAACTTCTGGGTGTGCACCACTGCACAGGTCACTAGATCCTGCACACGAGGTATCACCATTAAACCCGTGAACCTTTCTCCCTCAAATAAATGTATTGGTGGTGATATGGAAATATATATATAATTCCAAATAATGTGTATATATGTATATAAATATATATATTTGGAACATATATATACACATATACATTCTAAATATATTGTCCTATGTCTTCTAGAAATGGTATGGTTCAAGATTTAATGTTTAAGTCTATGAGGTGTCCCTACTTAACACTTGTGTGTGGAGTAAGTGGTTGAGGTTCTTTTCCATCCCCTATGAATATCTATTTTTTTGTAGTGTAAAACTATTTTCTTTTATCTAATGTATTAATTTGGCACCTTAGTTAAAAATCAGTTAAATATATGTGTTATCTATATCTGATCACACATTTGTTAAGTTTATCTGTTTTTAGACTAGTATCACACTGTCTTGTCTGCTGTAGCTTTATAGTATCCCTTAAAGTCAGGTAGTTTTAAGTTCTCTAATATTGCTCTTATTTATCAAGGTTACTTTGGCTACTTGATATTTTTGTATTTCTATAAAAGTTTTAATATCAGTTTGTCAATTTCTATAAAATGTTTTGTTGTAATTTTGACTGGAACTACATTAAATTTAGTATGGATCACTTTGCATTTAATAGATTACAACAAAAACATATTAGATCTTCTTCTTAAATCTTCTTTAATTTGTTCTATCAAGGTTTTGTATTTTTCAATAATTTTTGTTAGATTTATTCTTACATATTTAATGCCTTTCAATTATTTGTAAATGATACTGCTTCTATTTCATTTCTACGAGTCTCAGGTAATGCATAGAAAAGCAACTGATATTTTGCATATTGATCTAATTTTTTCCAGTATAATTTTATAGTTTGAGTAGCATTTGTTACATAACAATGTACAAAATAATCACATCTACAAATAATCATAGTTTTATTTTTTTATTTTATAATCTCTATGCTTTTATTTAATTATCTTCTAGTATAATGTTAAATAGAATTAAATAACTGATACATATCTTTAACTTGTTTTAGACCTTCACGCAAGATTTCAGTGTTTCACTATTAAGTATATATGCACTTAGTGGGGTTTTATTTTTTGATTGCCATTTATTAGATTGAGGAGGTTCTCATAGTTTACATTACTGCTAATACTTTTGCTGAACACATAAATAAGCACTGAATTCATCAAATGCTTTTTATGCATCTATTGAAATGAGTATGTATTTTTTTTTCTTTACATTGTTAATGCTGCATATTAAGTTGATTGCTTTTTGAATATAAAACTAACCTTGTATTCCTAATGAGATCCAATTGGTCATAATATAATTTTTATATATTGTTGAGTTAAATGTGTTAATATTTTATTAGTACTTTTTGTGATTTTACTCAAAAGGGATATTGGTCTCTAATTTTCTTCTAATATATTCATAATGGTTTGGTAAGAGGATTATACTGTACTTACCTCAGAACAGGTTGAAATGCCTTCTCTATTTCCTGAAAATATTTAAAATTAGTATTACTTTTTAATTTAATGTTTGAATTGAACTACTTAAAATTTTATGTATAATATCTCCTAATATATTTTTGATCACTCCCTCAGCTCACATGGAATGTTCTCTCTGGTACCATGTAAAGAATACCTGTCTTTTACTTGTGCCGCTCCACCTTACCTGATTTTGGAAATATCCATATAAGGCGTAAGCTTACCACTAATTATTCTCAGTTTTGGCTTCTATGAACCCAAATAATCTTGGTAGCTACTTCCATTACAGGATCCGAAGGGATATTTTATATATTCCCTTTCCTCTCCTCTTTCACCTAGTACCTAATGCAGGATTCAAGCCTGATGAAAAAGTACATGTCCTGTACTTTGACATTTGAGAGGATGAAATATATGTCCCAAGTCAGACTGTGATTTTCATTATGGCTGTAGGTGAGTGGAGTGCCCACATGTTCAATTAAAAGTGCTGAGAGTATGAGGTGCCTAACTGTGTTTCAGGAGCTGACAAATGGTGGCAATGACATCAGTAATGGCGAGCACAGAGAGGATGCTTCTTGACAGCGGACTAAGTGTGACTCACTTTTTTGGGACCCACAGGTGGATTTTCTAAATTTTCTCTAAATCTGTAATCTATCAGAGTTCTTCCCAATACCTCTCTTCTAGGCTATTCAGATTTAAATTCTGCTCTTTACAGCCAAAATCGGATTCCTACCATATTTTGGAGAATGGTGTCCTTTACCTGGTAGACATTGCACATTTATTATACTTCCAAAGAGGACTGAGTAACCACTTTACCCCAGTTATAAATGGGTATAATGCATTTATTTGTGGTCTAGCATTATTCTTCAATTCTAATGTAAGTTATTATAGCCTGGAATAACAGTTTTCCTAGGAAATGTATTAGCTAAGGGAGAGCTACCATGTAGCTCTTTATTAAAAAAAACAAACCCTGTAAATACATATCTTTAACAACAACCCCCACCAAAAGTGGAGCTATAGTGGAATTTATTCTCATATATTTCCAGCTTATTGTAGTGAGGTATTTTTCCACTGAAAGTAAATGATAAATGGAGTTGCATACAACTCTTATGAAAGGGAAAGACTTCAATAAATTTTACATTGATAGAGTACCTCAGGGTGTCAACTTTCAAAGGTAAAGTATAGGGACAGGAATTGATCCTTAGGGAAGCCAGTCTTTAAAGTTTCATAAAGGTCAAAGCATTTCACCTCAAGGTTGTTTCTTAATGGGTGTTTTGTATCATTGTATAGTCAATTTGATTGATTGTGCCATTTGAGGTACCGGAAAAAAAAATCTGCCAAAAAACAGTCAATATGTTGGTTATCATATGTACAGTCTAGAAAAGCAAAAGGTCCTTTTTTATGTTGTACCTCATGTAAAGCTGTGTTTTATAGTGGGAAATATTTATTATCTGTAGTGATCATTTAAATATGTTTTAAATGTTAACACAGTTATTATATATACATATATGGAGACACAAAAAATTGGCATTTGTTTTTATAATGCCTATTTTTGCGCTTCTACAATTTTTGCCCTAATAATTTGATATTTATTTGATATTTGAGAAGTTAATCATACTTTTTCTCTAACAGCCCATGAAATATGAGGTTTAATGCAATGATATGAATAACACAACAACATCAGAATATATTTCTCCCTTTGGTTTCCTGGTTTCAGGATGACATAAAATCAATTAGTATCTCCTTAATTTCTATAAACCAAAAGACAACAAAGTTGCACTAGAAGAAAACAATCTGTTACCTGAAAGCCAATCAATGGTTGACTTTCTTATTTGAACTTTAATTCCTATTGGTGAAAAACAAACAAATAGATAAATAAATGCCTATTGCTAACTATTTAGTAATTATACAAACCTGAATAAGTTGGCATATCTTTCTGAACTTAAATTCTTCATTTTTTCTGGTAACTCCATCTGTAAGACTGGTCAGTAACCACGCTTTCTACAATGACTGTGAAAAACAAATGAGTTATTTTAAGTAAAGCATTTAGCATTATTTGTCATATAGTTTAGCTCAAAGAATTTAGTAATATTGATGACTCTACTGCTGTCAATAACCCTCTGAACACAATGAAAAGACCTGTAGATAAGCTAACAAAGGATTATTTCATCAAAGCAGACTTACATCAATCAGAGTTATCACCTTGGTAGAAGAGGACAGTGCCATTTTTCAATAAGTTTAGGGTAGGCAGGTTTTCTTCTAATACTCGATAAAATTATTGCTTTATTTAAGGAGCACCAAATGAAGTGGTTGACTTACAAGGGCCCTATAGTATGAAAAATAGGCACCAAACATTAAAATCACACTCAGAGAAACTCGCTACCTGCAATGGCTGACATGGACACTGAGACCCAATGGAAAGAAATATGGATTTACACCTTCCATCTAACACTATTTAGACCATAGCTCATGAAAAGATGTGACAGGCAGAATTCCCCACTCTATTAAATTATTTCAACCCCTCACCCTTTTTCTGTTGTTAGTGCTTCCTTCTTCCCCTGTCCCAGAGAAAATAGAAATATATCGGATCAAATGTACTGCACATGTGAAATACAAGTTGCCATAAGAAACAGTGAGTCCAAATGGAAATGGCTTAAAATTAACAGATTTAACTGCTTTCTTATAACAATAAATCAAAAGATAGATGAATCTGACATTAGGTAATCAAGTGGTTCAACAAATCATCTAGTCCCAGAATTGTCTTGCTGTATCTTCCTCCTGCTATCTTCAGTATACCTCTGAGCTTCTTTTTTACTCAATAGATGGCACCCTAAATATCCTTGTGAACTAAAGTACAGAGATGAGAACGGAAAAGGCATTTTAAAAAACTGTATTTGTCTTTTTAAGTATGAAAAAAACTATCTTGGAAGCCCTCTTTAAAAAAAGACCACTGAGACTCAAAATCACTATGAAAGAGAACTATATGTTAGGCAAATCAATACTTAACCAAGTCACATTAGAGAGACATCTGTATTTTTGCCATGTGTAATGCGCACCTACGTTTTATTGTTGCCCCCTGTACAATGTACATCCTTATTTTTCCCTAAAAAATTTGGGTAAAAAATTGCACATTATACACAGCAAAATATAGTAGATCCAGAAAAGTTTTAGGATTCAGGCAGTGTAGAAGGTTTAATGAACACCTGAGGATTAGCACCCACTTATACCTACAACAACTACACTTAGACACATGCAAAACTACTCTTTATTCATAAATGTAATGATTCCTCAATAATTTATCATTCATATTAAATTATAGTTTTTCACATGGAAAGTACAAGCCATGGTGACTGTTACCAATTAATAAAACAAAGGCTGCATTTTTATTTTTTAGTTATTTTTAAAATTTATTGTTTAGTTGCAGTTGTCCCACCTTTTTCCCCATTGCTCACCCCAAACCTGTCCCCCTCCACTTCCACAGTCAATCCCCACCCCCCATTGTCCATGCCCATGAGTCCTTTATTTTCATTCTTTTGCTTGGCCCTTCCCTGTCTTTCCTCCTTTATCCCCCTCTCCCCTCCCACCTGGTCAATGTCAGTTTGTTCTTTATTTCCATGTCTCTGGTTCTATTTTGTTAACTTGTTTGTTTTGTTAATTAGGTTCCACTTGTAGGTGAGATCACATGATATTTGTCTTTCACTACTGGCTTATTTCACAGCATACTGCTCTCCAGTTCTATCCATGCTGTCACAAAAGATAGGAGCTCCTTCTTTTTTTCTTCTGCGTAGTATTCCATTGTGTAAATGCACCATAGTTTTTTGATCCACTCACTTGCTGATTAAAAAAAAAAATACTTTCAGTTTGTGTACTAATGTGGTAGTGAGCTATTTCTAAAGCACATTCACAAATATATAGTTTCTTAAGTTATTATACATTATAGGACCATTAAAAAGTTTTATGTTTATCTTTATTTAATGATAGTCTCTCTGTCATTTCTGAATTACTTTCTGATAGTTAGTTATTCAGGGTATATATTTGTTCTTTCAGAGCATTGTTTCTATTCTATTACCAATGTAAAAAACTAAAGATATGCTCATTAATTGTAATATAGTTTTCTAAAATTGGGAAAAACAAGGAAGTGGAATTTAAAAAGTCCTGGATGTTAGATAATAATTTGGTTTAAAAATATAGAGCTTATTTATTTATTCAATAAAAAGTATATTTGCATCTGTTTGCTATATAGTACATAGGTACATACACACAGAGTGGATCACTTTAAACTAGATCAATCAAAAGTGTTTTACAAAAGTGTATTGAAGTCCTTAGTGACTGAGAGGGATTTCAAATAAGCATATATAAGGGTTAGGACATTCAAAGTAGAAAGGACTACATTAAAATTGCATGAAAATGGAAAACAACTTGTAGAGCAGTTAAGCTAGAATGACAAATTTGTTTCTGTGAACAATGAAATAGAAATATGGGCAGTGAAACTTTTTGGACAGTTTATAGAGGGTCATGGATATCAGTCTATGAATTTATTCTATGATATACTTTATTCTGTAGTTAACAAAAAATAATTGGAGATTGTGTAACAATGACACGGCATGTTTAAAATGGCCTTAAGAAAAGATAAATCTGAAAGTAATGTGTATGTAATAAAGTGGGGAAGATGGTTCACTCCATAACCAATTAGGATTGGAGGCAGTGTGTTACAAGCAATAAAGCATGCCTTAAATTAGATATACATCCAAATTTCAGTTTTGATATTTACCAGTTTTAAAACCATATGAAAATTTGTCCTAATCTGGTTTATTTCATTTAGCAAAATGTCCCCCAGATTCATCCATGTTGTCACAAATGGCAAAATTTCCATTTGTTAAGGCTGAGTAATATTCCATTACATGTATATACCACATTTTCTTTTTTCATTCATTGGATTTATGAGTTGTTTCCATATCTTTGCTGCTGTAATTAATACTTCAGTAAACATGGAGTGGAGATATCTGGTCACTATATTATACAGATATATTGTATGATGCCTATAGTTAAAAGTATTATATTGTATACCTTAAAATATTTGCTAAGTGGGTAGATCTTACATTAAATGTTCTTATCACAGGAAACATTAGTAACAAATAAAGCCAGTGGAAGATAGTTTTGGAGGTATTTGAGATTTTTATGGCACAGATTGCAGTGATGGTTTCCCAGATGTATATTTATTTCTAAACTCATCAAGTTGTATATATTTCATATGTACAGCTTTCTGCATGTCAATCATACCTCAACAAGGTACCTAAACAACACACAGATTATTTAGCCCTTCTGTGCTCAAGTGAGATACATATATATGTGTTTATATATATGACGTATATGTGTGTGTGCATGTATTGTGTGTATATTGTGTGTAGTCACCTCAGATGGAATTAGCTTATCTTATTGAGTCTAGTACATAAGTAGTTTTATAATCTGTTGCACATTTTTATTTGTGCTGACTTCATTTAGTCATTCATAATCTAGTCTCCTGCTTCCTTTCTGGCCATATATCCCAGCACATATTTAATCCCATACAAATTGGTTTTATTTCTGATTACTTAAATTTTCTTTTTATATTTTATATGTCCTTTGTTCAAAAGTCTTTTTTTCTCATCTAACTGCATAACATTTTTTATTTACCTTATAAGAATTAACAAAAATGACATTTCCTCTAATCATACCTTTGACCACTCTCTCTCTCTCTGTGAACTCTGACTGGATTAAAAGTGTTGTCTGCTTGGTGCCTCTGGCATCATGTGTCGTCCTGCACTGAAGCTCTTCTCAGGTTGTGCATGACACTTTACTTTAGTGTCTCTTACACTGTTTGATGGAACTTTATATTTATAATATTTGACACACAGTAGACTTTCAGTAAATGTTTATTGGATAAAAAATATTGATTGATTCCATCACAGAGTTGGGATTATATAATATGTCCCTAGTACAAAATAATTTGAAATTGTCTTGACATTTGTAGCATCAACAAAATTGGATTTGAGTTTTATGAGTACAACAGTGAACCTAGCTTTGCAATTCTGATCATTAATTTTTAGGAAATGTTGAAAAATAAGAAAGGACCCTACAGAGCATGGCAAAAGTACTTAAAGGGATAAAAACTAGATTCTTATGATGAAAACTATGATGAGACTGTAGATCAGGTTAGAGAAGGGTATTAACCCATTGTGGCTATTGGAGAAGTTTTATAAAGGTGATGATAGTTTTATTTTTTAATTTTTTTCTGTTTCCAGAAGAGATAGAGTAAGAAAAAGTTGAAATTATAGCTCGAGTTTGGATAGATATTCAGAAGAGGCTGTTGTTGAAGTATGTTTAAAGGAATAGTAAGAATGTCTCATCTCTGCCTAACTTTAAGATGAAACACTTGGCATTAAGATACCTAGACAGCTTTAAGACCTTTCCTGACTTTAAAAATAAACCAAATGCAGAAGATTAAAATTAAAGGATATATTAATGTATACTGCTTTTGTTTATGTTTTTTAGTCAATTGGAAGCAGATTATTTGGTGTATATGACCAGAAGCAATAACAGTGGGAATATTATGCCCATATCAAAGGTACTATTCTCAGTTTAATAACCTACTTACAAAATACACAGCCATTAATTCTTAGTACATAAGGCTCTTAGTATGTAAGTTTTGATAAAAAATAATTAACACATTTAAAAACCAGACTGTAAAACTAAGTATAACATAGTACTTTTTAATTTAATTTCTTTATTGTTTGAACAAGTATTGGGTTGGCCAAAAAGTCAGTTTAGTTTTTTCCATAAATAAAAAACATATTTTTTATTTCACCAATAACTTTATTAATTTAGATGTTTTGAGTATGTCGTCTATCTCCTGCATGGCATAACAGTAATTGTTCTCAATGAATGTCTTGAATTGATCACTATCAACTTCAACTCATCTACCTGGATGTGGACCATCATCCAGAGAAAAATCTCCAGCAAAAATCTTCACAAACCACTTTTGGCACATTCGATCAGTCACAGCACCTTCTCCATACACTGCATCAATCTTTTTTTTGCTCTTCAGTTGCATTATTACCCTTCTTGAAATAATGAAGCATAATATGCCAAAAATCTTGCTTATTTTCTCCCATCTTCAATATTAAAATGGCTATACAAAAATTCACCAACTTTGAAAACATCTTAAAAATATTATTTTTTATTTTTTAACGATTTTATTTATTTATTTTTAGAGAGAGGGAAACATCAATGTGTGGTTGCCTCTCATGTGCATCCTATCAGGGACCTGGCCCACAAACCAGATATGTACCTTGACTGGCTATCGAACCGGCAACCCTTTGGTTCACAGGCCAGCACTCAATCCACTGAGTCACACCAACCAGGGTGAAAAGTATTTTTTTTAAATACATCCTGATATGACAGCTGTCAAAATACCATTAAAAATTATTCTGAATGAAGTTAAAGACAACTAAGCACTACTAGAGTCATTTTATGGAAAAAAAGAACAAACAAACATAGAAACTTTTTGGTCAACTCACTATTATATGAATGTGCTTGAATGCAAAAGAACAGCAATAAGATTGTTTCTTTCCCACTACTATTCAATTCTCTTCCTCAATAGTATACCTGTAGGAACAAGTACAATATCCTTAGGGAGGCATACATGGGTCTTTACATTTCTGTGTCTGCCCACTTTCCCAACTCATATTGGTTTAATCCGTAGTCTGTATTCTCTTTAAGTATACATACATACTTATAAACATATATGCAGACAAAAACACATACAAAGACACTTTCTGAGCCTTGCTTTTGGCTTGATAAAATATCTGATATATTTGCATATTAGTACATAGTGTTGTGAATTATTTAAACTTTTTTGCATTTAAAAATAGACACATAGACTAATGGAACAGAATAGAGAGCTCAGAAATAATCCCCCACATATATGGCCAACTAATATTTGACAAGGGAGGCAAGTCTCAGTGGGGAAAGGATAGTCTCTTCAATAAATAGTGATGGGAAAACTGGATAACCACATGCAAAAAAGATAAAATTGTGCTCCTGTCTTACACCATTCACAAAAATAAACTCATAGTGGATTAAAGACAAAAACAAAAGATCTGAAACCATAAAAGTCATGGAAGAAAATAGAGAAAGCTCCTTGCCATTGGTTTTGGCAACAATTTTTTCTTGGACCTAAGGCCAAAAAAATAATAATAATAAGCAACAAAAGCAAATACCAACTTGTGAGACTACATCAAACTAAAAATACTTCAGCACTGTGGAAGCAGAGAGACAAAACTTTTAAGACCCAGTTATGTTTTGGACAGTGCCCATGGATGTGATGTGGACACACTGATTAGGACCCATGAAAATAGAAACAGGCCTTTGGTTTACCTTGTGTCCCATTTTTGCTATTCTTCCTTTGAGGTTCAGAAGTTTCATTTTTTTTCTTCTCTCCCTCTCCCTCCTTTTCTCCCCTGCTCTTATCTTTTATTTGTCTGCCTTACTATGTCTAATGTTTTCTCTACTGAGTATAAGTTTAACATGAAATCACAAATTTTGGATCTATATTTTTGGTCAGCAGAGGGCCGAATTAAGTTATATATACATTTTTGACTTCTGAGATCAGTAACCCTGACCCCTGCATTGTTCAAGGTCACCTGTACTAGGGCAAGTCCCATTGGTGAGGAAGTGAGTATAGGACTGGAAGTCGGGGTACAGTGTGGCCTGGGTTATGGTACTATACACAGCCTATCTCCCAGCACTAGAATGTTTGACCACTCTACTGTTCTGCTCTATGCTGGAAACTTTGTTTGTGGGGTTAAAGGGAGCTCAGGATACTAACTTGAAATTCAATTCTAAGATCTGGTGGAGGACAAAAATTTGGAGTCTATGAATTTGAGGGCAGTAAGAGATTTGAGAAATGTTTGATACAAGCTGAATGGACCACATTTTAAAGTAACTCTAAAGTTAGGCAGGAATACTTTTAAGAAGTCCTGGCTCAGGGGTTGTTTGAGACCATCTTGGAGTTGAAGACAGTTGAGGGTCCAGGGAGCATATGTAAAAACTCTGTGGCATATAGTGAATCCACCTTGTAAAAATCATTTACGATCTAGTCTGGATCAAGGGTTAGCTTGTCTGGATGACATTGTAATAGGAAGGAGAGTTTAGAATGACTTGAAAAAGTACCAGTGGAGGAAAGAAAGCTATTGGAAAATAGATCAGAGTATCCTTATCTATTTTAAAAAATAGTGGAATATGCAACATAGATAGTTTTAAGAGAATCTGTTTCCAGGTACTCCACCTTCACTGCACTGTCTTTATAAAACTACTTTAGAATTTGCCAGCATTCACACTAGCTTTCTTTTACTTGAAGGCAAAACTCATGCCCCATCTCACCTATCCCAAATCTTATAATATTGCATTGCCTAGGGTATAAAAATCCTGTTCAGTAACAAGGGGAAAATGTACAAGCACCAGCACTTAATTCAGGGAAATTTCATTCACTTAATGATTTTCCAAGCCACTTTAAACCATAGAGCTTACTGATTGTGCCTTTTTATACACTATTCTAGGGGAGAAACTTGTCTCTTATTGGGGTGTACTGAATTCTTAACTACAGAAGTTGTAGGACTGCTGACCATGGCTCTTTTAAATCAGTAATTCTTAATGGGGGGATGATTTTGTTCCCCGAGGATACTTGGTGATATGTGGAGACAGTCTGTGTTGTCATAAATGTGTATGTGGCGCTCCTGGCATCTAGTAGGTAGAGATCCCCGGTGCTGCTAAGCGTCCTGCAAATGCACAAGCCTCACCCCCACTCTCTGCAGTTCTCGCTGGTACAGAGGTTGAGAAACATTGATTTACCTGTAAGTAGAACACTCTTTAGAATACCGTATTTTTTAAAGTGCAGTAGATAAAATGTCAAATAAATATGTTTATTTTTATTCAGTAATAGTCATATCTCATTGTATTGAATATTATAAAATATTTAATATAGTATATCTTGTGTTTCAAAAACCAACTTATTTAAACTCAAAATAAAATATAGAAGGATTAACTTAAAGATCTGGGGAGAATGAAGTTGTCATTCTCCCTGCCTGGAGCCGTAATTTTCCTTTAGATAGCCTCATGGCTCCCTCTCTCATCTCCATCAGCAATTTGTCAAAGTGTTACTTTTTAAATAAATGCTTCCACTACCATGCTATTTAAAATTATAATCTGTTGCCATACCCATATACTCCAATCCCCATTCTCAGTTTTATTTTTTTCGTATCACATAGCACCCTCGAATATGTATGCATATTATGCTTTATTATTTTATTACCAAGTCCCTTTCTCTTACTTGAACATCAGCACCAGTAAGGGGGGCTAACTTGTTTTCTTCAAGGCTGCACTCTCCACAACCAAAAAATACTTGGTACAAAGTAGGTACTTAATAGACATTTATAAAATGAATGAAAAATTACACTGTAAAAGGAAGAGAGCTTCAAAAGGATTTTAGAGAGCAGTTAGAAGCAATAGACACAATGAATAGGAAGTGGACAAGAGAAGGAGATAAAGGGAATTCATGGGTATCAGTCTTTTTCTCCACTATACTCCTGAATGTGGCTGAGTCTGGCAGCCAGGAGATGCCACTCAGAATTCTAGACTACACAGAGAAATTTTAACTGCCTAGACTTGACGAGTGAGTGAGTAATAACCTACCACAGATGAACATACCTAACGGAAAGGGTGGGATCTGAAATTAAAAAAAAAAATATATATATATATATATATATATATATATATATATATCAATGATAATATGGGGCAGAGCTCTGATGAAAACAAAGCTTTTTACTTTAGTTGGTAGGTCAGTGGGCTTGAATTGACATTTAAAAGTATCCAAACTTTAGCATTTTTCATGTATTATTTGGTATGGTAAACAGGAAGTCCACAGTCTCTGGCTTGACAAGTTTGTGATTAGCAGCCCAGAACATATATTAACAAGCTTATTGATAACCAGGTTGCTATAGGAAAAGAGATATCTCCATGGAAAGTATTTTCGGATTGCTTGACAAGGGAGAAGGTGCATCACACACCAGTGTGTACGGTCCAGTTGGAATAACTTGTGTAACCTATTTTTAGGGGGAAAATCCTGGTTGTATACAGCTTCCTGATGTGAAATTTTCACACAACCAAGTTGGTTAAGAGAGAACTTCTTTGTTGTGAAGCCATTGATGTGACTGGAAAGGCTGCTGAGGTCATTTTTTCTGGAAGAGTCTCATTGTTTGATTGATTATTTGATGCCACTATTCATTCAATCAACAGACATTAATTGGCAACCTGTTCTGTGCCTGTCAGTAGTGTGTCATGCTTAAGAACCTTGATTTTGAAGTCACTAAGCTGGCTCCAAACCACAGCTCTTAACAACTTTGAGATATTTGAAAAATAGTTAACTCTTGCATCTCAGTTCCAACACCCATAAAAGGGTGTGAATTGAAGCTCCCACGTATCTTATTGGGGGTCTTAAGGAGACATTGTATGTCATTGAGAAAGCCTTTTTTCATACAAAAAGCACAGTAAATGTACCAATAATTTTTTGGCTACATCACTAACAGAATATAGATTCTAAAGAGAGCACAGGGGACCACCCCATAGGTGAAGCTCAAAAAATGTTTCCCAAGAACTTAAGTGCTCCTGCTAAAGTTAAGCCTAAATCTTCAAGTTGAATGTGAATTATTAAGAACTGTGTGAGGTAGTATATGAAACATATGTTCTATAAAAGAGAATATGTTATGTAGAACTCATGGCAATATGTAGAAGAAAAGGTTGGCATGTTTTGAAGCCTCTGCAATAGGGCTAATCACAGGATAAGCTATGTTGCTGCACTAGATAACATTAGATGAGATCCTTTTGTTGAGGGTTACCTGCAGGCAAGGGTGAGAAAGAGATCATACACAAAGCCATGTGTTAGTCAGTCAGCACTGTAGAAAATATGTCAACTTAAAATTCTTTATCTAGTGAAAATATATTTCACAAATGAATGCAAATGAAGCTATTTTAGTTAGTTTAAAATAAAGTAAACCTAAGTGAATTTGCATGTGCAGACTTATACTGTAAGAAATTCTAAAAGAAATTCCAGCTGACCATTTCTATTTTGGGGTTTGTATATTCATTCTCTTTCCCTCTCTCTCTCTCTCTCTCTCTCTCTCCCCCCATCTCTCTCTCTCTCTCCCCATCTCTCTCTCTCTCTCCCCCTGCCCCATTCCTCCCTCTTTCCCTCCCTCTATTCCTCCTTCCCCTGATTTAATGGCTTGTTCTGCAGACAAATAAACTTTTGAAATATCAAATGAATCAAAGATAAATATTTTTAAAAGATCATTTATGGATGGAATTAGAGGTACTAGATAATAGCTTGACACCCTTCACATCAAAAACAAGACTAAAAACCAATTAAAAAACTCCTAAAATCACAGAGTACTGAAATCTTGCCATGGGATGTCTCTAAGGAAATTATTTAAAAGAAATGAAGTTTTTAATTGGCACTCAGATTTTTAACATACTTATACTTAGTTCCCTTTAGGGAGGTATTGGAGGAGAGGCTGCCCATCATACTTAGATTTGAATATGGTTAGCTTTCCAGTCTTAAATTAGGGAGACTCGCTGATAATTGAACTGGGAGAAAATAGCTTACCTATTACTATGGGCTATCATCTGTGCATGCTTTATATTTTAAAATAATTTTGTAGAAAAGACCAAACAACAAGGCCAAGGTCAACAGTAATGAAATAAAATCTACATATCAATAATGGAAACATGTACCAAGTCACGTGGCATCTAGGGTGACTCAGGATACATTACAAAGTCATAAACCTCATGTTTGTGAATATTCTTAAGAATATCTCAAGAGTAAAAGTTTTGGGGTAATGGACATTACTGTTGCAAAAATGTTTAAATATCAAGAATTACAATATGGACTTTATGGCTACGAAGTTATTTTTTTTTCTGTTTCATTGTATTTGCTTATTGCCCTTTCTTTCTTAATTATTTTTGTTTGCTTATTCTTTGGAACTTGCTATTTATGTATTTGGAGTGTTCTTTATTTTACAGTCTAGAACTAGGTTCCTGGAATTTCATAATTGGTTTGAAAAGAATGTCACCAAGAACTGATAGTCATATTTTAAGACTATCCCTACTTGAGTATATAAATATGGATTGGGGCACTATTAGAAATCTATTATTTCTAGAACTAATATGTCTGTAGTTTACTTTTTTGCTCTCTTTGTTCCTTCTTTTTCTCTTCTGGATCTTTTTTTTTTTCTCACTAGTTTGCTGTGCATGTGTTTTTTGTATAATGTGGCTTTGTTCAAGAAGTGCCGGGATGGAAGTGAAGGCAAACATGAGGCAGCCAGGAAGTTCACGGAGTGCCATTTCCAATTTGTGAGGGCTTAATAATGATGGGATAATGCTTCTTCTTCAACAAAAGACTCTGAGGAACACTCATGGTCAGGAAACCTTCAAACCCAAGCCTTGACACGTATGTATTTAACAACTCCGTTCACATATGGAAAGGACTATTGGTGTCTTGGAGAAGTGAGTGAGATGTGTCAGCAATGCTAAATAAAATGAGATGCCTGACATGGCACAGAACAAAGGCAAGGGACATAAAAAATTATTTAAAAACACAATTTAAATTTGCAAACAGTCGACATCCCAGTTGGAATTATTTTTAAAAAGTGTCTCTGCTGACAGTGATCAAAGGGAGGGAGGGAGGGGAATAACAGGGGAAATAAGGGGAAGGGGCAAGCCACAGAACATGAATAGAAGACTCATGGGCATGGACAATGGTCAGGAGAACTGACTGTGGGACTATGGGGTAGGGAAGAGCAATGGGAGAAAAGACAGGACAGTTGTAACTGAACAATAATTACAATTAAATAAACAAATAAAAGAGAGAAAAATAAAAAGAATATTTCTCTGCTAATAAAAAATTCCAAGAAGTGGTCTTCAATTATTAAATGAAATGCTCAGAGCAGGAAAAGTGTAAGTCAGTAGAAAATGTCTGGGGAATAAAAATGTCCGCAGAGTATTCATGGCATTGGCTTATTCAGTACCCTAATGAAAGTTTCATAAAATAAGGATTATCAAGATATAATTACTCATAATGCAATATAAAGGTGATGTATTATAGAGTTGTACAAGTTCTGTCCAGAAGGTATCTAGCCATGTAATATGAAAAATAGAGACATTTATTGAAAAAGATACAAGGTACATCATACATAGGACAATGAAGCCTGTCCCCTTCAAAGTAGGCACCTTGGAACCTCACACAGCCCTCCCATCAGCTGCCCTGTCCTATTTTCCTGAATCTCATCAACACTCTGAAATCTCTTCTCTTTCAAAGGTGATTTTAGTTTGGGGAAAAGCCAGAAGTCACAGGGCACCAAATCTGGGATAGAGGGGGCCCAAGACACCTGAGTGATTTGATGTTTCACCAAAAAACTCTGCATTAGACGTGATGTGTGAGTGAGCACGTTGTCATGATGAAGCTGCCAATCACCAGTTGCCCATAGCTGTGGCCTTCTGAATCATCCAAATAGCTTCCCTGGAGGAATGTTCAAGCCTAATGAAAATTTTGATGGAGATTTGTTGCTCTACTTAGTGGTTTTGAATGTGGTGGTCACAGAGTACGCATGCTCACTTAAGGGCATCTACCACCCCCACTGACTAGTAGAGTGAAGTCGTCATTGTTCACACATGCATATTCCAGTCCACCGTCCTTGGCTGCCAGGTTACAAAGATGTCACTCAAATAGTTCTCATTTTATTAGCAATGGCTGGGATTTTTCCAGACAGACCTTGTATACCTGAAACCTGTATACTTTTATCAACCAGTCACCTCAATAAATTCAATGAAATGCTAAAATAAATAAATATATATATATAATTTAAGACTATATATTTCTCCCAATCTTATTCTTAGTTTTTACTTTTTTCCATACAGCTTTGTATAATTCAGACATGTTTTTACTCCACCATTAGTTTATATAAAAGCCAAATCTGAGCATGGATGTCACAAGTAAGACTTGAATAGGATGAGCATTCAGGAAGTAAGGGTGAGGACAGAGAGATGGTGTCTGTGGAGTGGTTAGAAATGTTACTTATGATGTTAGTGACTGGAATCCTATCATCTGTTGACAGGGGCCAATTGAATACCTTTACCAGACAAATACTCCCACACCATGATTTCCCAAACTATCAGATATTCTTATTTAGGCTAATATCTTTATCTTGTGTACAGAATACTTTGATCATAAATGGAGAGGCTATTCTCTTAAAAACTGCATTCTTAAAGAATATTAAAAAATAAACGGGTTCGACTGAGAGAGTGTGCATTCAATATAGAATTCCTAAGTCCACGTGAATGAAAGTAGGGAACTTTACTAACTCAAGAAAAACTTGTGAATTGAAGATATATCTAAGACTGTTTAGAATATATGAAATAATGTTTTAAATTAATGATGACAAAACATGAGAAATCATTAAAACTTAAAATCTTATTATTAGATCTGTTTATTAGGATTCTATATTAGTTCTATGGTAGGTATTTTTGAGCATCAGAAACATGTGATCTTAAGATGCAGAATCTAAAACGGAATGAGAATGGAAAAGTAAGATTTGCTTAAAATAAATTTTGAAAAAATATGGATAGAGAGCTCTGCTTTAGATTAGTTTTGTCAAAGGGCTCACAATGATCTCATTCCCTTAGTAAAAAATAAAATAAAACTGGAACAAAATGAATATCTTTCTATGGTGCTAATAAAGAACAGTGACTCCAAGAAAGCCTCAATGAACTGCTTTCCAACAAAAAAGCAAAACCCTTCATAGAACATCAGATTGTGGCAGTGCTGTTTCTGGCAATGAGGGGAGGGGAGGAATGGCCTTGGTGCAGGAGAGAATTTAGAGTGACAAGATAGTTAAGCATGGAATGACTTATAAGTTACATGGACAATGTATGATCCTTAAGATTCCCAAATACAAAAGTAAATCACTAGGCCTAATAATTCTCATGACACGTTCACTTTTGACTTTTGTACAAAGAGCAGCAGTAGAAAGGAGACTGGAGAATCTAGAGAAATTGTGTGTTCATAGTACTTGTATTCTATGGCTGCACCTGAGTTAAATTTAAGTATGATTTAAAATTAAATGGAATGTCAACCCCATTCTCTACAAGTTCAAAAAAATGACAAGATCAACAAAAAGCACATTTAGTGAGGTTTTTGGATTGGGCTAATCACAGGTGAATTCAACCTAATTAAATCTGGTCCAGACATCACTCAATTTACTGGGAAGTAGAACCTGGATGATCAGCCTCACATCTATCACACAAAGAAGGGACATGGTTTGCCTTGTAATAAAATAACAAAACATAATTATACCTCTGTCTCTATAGTTTTATAATAAAAATAATGTCGAATAATCTAAAAAAAACCCATGTATGCAAATAGGGAAATGTAACCCCAGGTTAACATACAGCAGAATTATTAGAAGGCTACTCAGAAATAATCAGTAATTAGGGCTAACATACAAGGACATTTAAATTAATATTATAACTATGTTTTAAAAATTATAGGTAAATATTTAAGTAAACAGGAACATCATGTAGAGAAATGAAAAATAGAATGAAGTACACAGTATAATTAAATAAGACAATATCTGTTATCAAAAAGTGCATGGATGAACTTAAGAACAACTTGGAGACTAAAGAAGAAAGGACCACTGAACTTGGAAGGTCAGTAGAAGTTATCAAAACTGTAATAGGAAGAAACGTGTATTTGAAAAAAAAATCAATGTCTTGTGGGATAACAGCAAGCAGGCTAACATATAAGTGTTTGAGTTCTTATAATTAGAGATGTGAGGCAGTATAAAACAGAATTTTTTTAAAGATTAATTTTTCTTCCAATTTTGAAGAAAATCATCAGCCCACTGATTCAAGAACTTGACCCATAACAATCAAGTTGAATACCCATCATAATCTAAATGTTGAAAACCAAGAGTAAAGGAAAAATATTAAAATAAACAAAAACAAACAAAACACTAGTCAGATTGAAAGCCATTACATACAGGTGAACATCAATAAAAAATTAAAGTCACTTTTCCTTAGAAAGAAGACAAAGCAGGAAACAATGGAAGGACATCTTAAAATGCTGAAAGAAAAAAAGTCAACTTAAAATGTTTTTATACAATGAAAATATATTTCAGAAATGAAAGCAAATAAAGTTATTTTAGATAAATAAATCCTAAATGAATTTGTACCTAGTAGACTTGAACTATATAAATTGCTAAAAGATATTCTTCAGGCTAAAAAAACAAGTTAACAGACACTAGAATTGAATAGCAAGAATGGAGAAAGTAGAAAATGTAAAATTTGCACAAATATAAGTAATTATGTCTTTAAATAATTATTTTGAAAGAAAATTAAATAAAACAAAAGGATTAACAATACGTTGTGAAGTTCATGAAATATGTAGCAGTAAATAATAGGACAATAACAGCACAATGAAAAGCTTAGGGATCAATGATATCCATTGTAAGGTTTTATCACATTTATTTAAAGTGGTCTCATAGTACTTCAGAGTAGACTGTGATAAGTTCAAAAGGGAATTTGGAAGCTTATGCTGACTACTAAACATTTAAAAACAGATATAGCTCAAAAGAGAGTAAAGGAGATAAAATAAATTATTTTTATTTTAAAATACTCAGTGAAAAAGAAATGACAAGAAGGGGAAAAAGGAAGAATGCACAGGTAGGACAAATGAAAATCAGTTAGGAAGATGGCTGACTTAAGCTCAACAGTATTAATAATTTCATTAAATAAAAATAGTCTAAAATGACCTAATCGATCCTATTAAATGACAGAGATTGTCTGACTGGATATAAGCCACTGGTGTGGTGGGGCAGAGAGGGATATATTTTTTTAAAATATAAATGGACAAATAAGTTAAAAGTAGAAAGATGAAAAATTATAAACCAAGGAAATAATATTCATGATAATATTACTATATTAATGGTAGACAGTTAGCTTCAAATAATTGATTTACCAGAGAAAAGTAAATTCCATAATAATCAAAGCACTATCTTGTTAAGAGGACACACAAATTCTAAATGTGCATATACCTTATAAAAACACAAATTCTGAGTACATGAAGCAAAATTGAACATGTTTTAAAGAAGAAAAAGACACAACTACAATTATATTTGGAAATTTTAACATTTCTTCCCAATAATTAAAAGAATAGGCAAGAATATTAGTAAGAGAATGCGAAATTTGGAGGACACTGACAATCAACATAATCTACTAAGTAGACGGTTTGGAAGTCTAAATCCAACGGAGTCAGAATACACATTTTTTTTAGTGCCAATACAATGTTCTTAAAAGATAGATAATATGCTTCACAATAAATACTCAAAATGTCAAAGGACTGAAATTATAAAATAATTTTTTCTGACTACAATTAGATTATTTTAAAAGTAATATTAAGGTATTCTAAAAAACAAACAAACATAATTTAAAGGACATTAAAAAATGTTATTCTAAAAAATCCCCAACTGTTTGGAAAGAAAGCAGTGTGTTTTTAAGTAACTACTATGCCAAAGAAATTACAAGGAAATTTAGAAAGCATTTCAAATTAAATAGTAAATTTAAAAATATATATGACACTTGTGTAATGCTGCTAAGGAATTCCTTAGAGAGCAATGTGTGATTTCGTATATTATATATGTATACATATAAAACACAGATTTAAACATTTTATACACACACACACATATATGTATACACACATATATGACAAGAATACATATTTTAAAATCATGGAACTAAATTTTTATCCAAACAATCTAGAAAACCAAGAACAAATTAAAGGATGTGGAAAGAGGTTGTGATACTGATAAAGAGTGGAGGGTGGGGTCCCCATACTTATATCTGAGAGTGCACAAACTGGGCAGGGAAGGCTGATTGACACTCAGAGTAATCTTTCTCTATTTCTCACTTGCTCCTCCTTCTCCACCCCCACACATAGTTTCTTTCTGGGGGGCCCTAATGGGTAAGGCGGTAAGATAGTTAGGAATTCTTCAACCCCCAAGTCAGTCTGAGAGTACTTTTAACATCATGGCATACAGAAAACCTGGCTTATTCATGCATTTTAATCAGCTGCAGTGACTGCTATGTAAGTCCCAGAAATATTAGACATGGCGGCCTGGTATGAAATGCCAGTAAAGAGGAAGTGGTATTTCAAAATGATGTAAGATCTTCATGAAATATGTATAAATAGGTTATGTGCCAGCAGGTATAGTCTGTGGAGTCTATTATTCAAAGCAAGAGATCCCAAGGAGAGGCTATTGGAACAATATGTCTCAGAATAGCAGTGCGAACTTATCAGCTATTTTCTGTTAGTCTCTCTACTATTTCCTACTTATGTTGATTTTGAAATGACATGTTTCAGTATCCTGGCTTTCTACTTAAGATTTCCCAGTATCCTGGCTTTCTACTTAGGATTTCTACTTAGGACTTCCCATTACTTAGTAATGAAGGTAGGAAGCTGTCACTTGGAGGAATTAACAAAGTGATGTCTCCTAGACATTGGTATGCAGGAATGTCCGTGATGTACAGGTAGCTTCCCCATCACCCTCTGCAGATGTATTTTTCAACATAGTTTTCTACAAAGGACTGTTGGACCCATCTTCTGGTGTTAAGTTCTGCATTGTGAACAGGATGTTTTAACATTGGGAGGTGTTATAGTGAACTTTATTCCAGAGAATAACTCCAAATAAATTTGATCAAGTTTTGTTGAAGAGAAAAATAGTTTTTTTAGCTCTCAAACTTCAGACTCTCTAAACAAATATTAATAGCCATTTGAACCTGTATTTGAAGAACTTGTGGCAAGGGGGACAAACACTTGTGAATGTGGGAATCAGGAACTCCACCCAAAACCCAGCATACAGGTACACAGATCCATTTGTTAATAAGACAGTAATACAAATGTGGCTCCCCTACTAGAGAATGTCTGAAACTTGGCAGACAATGTTTACTTGCAATACAAGTAGGACAATGGGAAGCACAGCAAGCAGAATCTATGTGCGACCACTTTCTTCAGACCACTCAAAGTGTCATATTATTTTGAATGATGAATGTAAACTTTTCCATTGTGTTATAAAATATTAACACTTATATAATGGATTTTTCTAATAGACCTCCTCTAAGAAACAGCAAGCTGTTGTAGGAGGATATGAGACATGTAGAAGCTTAAGTAAGGGGAGGAGAACTGTATGAATATATTTTCTGATGGTGAACAGGTTTCTTTCTCTGGTGCAGCTGAGCTGTGTTCCTCACCCTGCATGTTTCTTTCTGTGTGGGATAGGGGAAGCATAAGTTACAGAAGTGAGATTATATTTTTGTGGGTTTTTTCCTTCCTTTAGAACAAGATTTATTCTCAATATCTGTATATCTTTCATGCATCTATTTCTCTCCCTTTCTCTTATGTTTTTCCAGATTTGTGATGACTTTCTTGTTCGGTTAATGATAAACAGTAAATCCTCCCTCACTCAGTGTAGTCGCTAGGTTCTTGGAACTGCAGCAAAATGACATATAACAAAACCAGTTTCACTATAGGCTAATTGATATACACAAGAGTTAAGTTCCTATGGAATCTCATAAACGTTATGATGAAAGAACGTTGACAGAAACAATGTTTTCTGAGGACCTACTGTATGCTAACTCCAATGGACTGTAAAATCATGGTAAAAGTGTGCGATGATGTTATTAAGTGGTGTTAATCAGTAATATCAGGATTTGAAGTGGAGTGAGAACAGAAAGGGTGTGGGGGATAGTCAGACTCCAGTTCCACTGTGGTCTGTGTGGCCAGGCTTCCATGTACTGAGAAGGAAGGTTCCTCCTTGTCTTTTAAGCTACTCAATTTCCACTTTGGGCATAAGGCCCTGTACATTGTCTATACTGATATTCAGTGCTGTGCGTTGAAGCCGTTAGAATTTCAAAGTCTGAAGATGCGGGCATTCATTTAGGGATCAAGATTTCAAGTGAAATTCTCATGATAGATGTGCATATGCATTCCACTGAACTTTAAAATTTCTTAGCTAACATCTGAAGGGAAGTAGTCTATTAAATGTAGATTAGAGATTAGAGATCTGGGAAATATGTTTAAGGTAAAGTGAATTTTTTGAACTTTCCTAAGTAATGGAAAGACAAACTTAGAGAAATAATTTTTAAAATAGATCTATGTATTTAAAAAATGGATAGAGGGAAAAAGCATGAAAAATATTCAAAACTCTAAATAGTTATAATTTTGTAACAATTTTTTAAAATCTCTGGGCCTTAGTTTGCAATCTCTAAACTGGAGAGAATGTTATCTTCCTCATAAAATTACTTTGCAAATTGAATGAGACGATGCTCGAAAACTGCTTAGAGTGCCTGGAACTCAGCATGGGCTCAGCAGATGTAGCTATAGTCATTTTTTATTGTATTTAATAAAGAGAGCAGAAACCCTAGGGAGATTATGGAGGAGTTCCTCATGAATGATTGAAATATGGAACTCATAAACTATTTCCAAAAATAAGTTGCTCTTCATTGAAAATTAAGTTCTATTTTCAGAAATAAAAAATTAAGAAAATTGCACTACGCAATATTTAGTCCACATAATCCTAATATAATGTTAGAAAAAATGCAATAATCACTGTGTTAAAGTTGAGCCAATTAGGCAAGTAGAAGTTATGGTTGGTATATCTGAAGCTTGTGGCAAAGGGTTTAACTTCCTTACAGTAAGTAGAATGCAGGTTATCTCATATGCTTGGAATATTGAGCTGATCCTCTTACCCAAGACCCCCAACATATATATAAACATGATTAGTGACAGGAAGAGAGAGTCATGAAACTCAAGAAGTCAAGTTGCATGTATACAGTCACCAACATGAGACTACTGGACTTGATGCTTTGGAATGTATCAAAGGAGGGTGTTTTTCTTCTTGTATTAGCTGGTCATTCGCTACTCTGGCCCTGCAGTTATCTTCATCAGCGTGACTGTGTTAGTGTCTCTTTATGTCCTTTATATTTCTCTTAGATCTTTTTCTCTCCCCCCTCTTTTTTTCTCTAATAATTATTTTTTGTTTATTTGCCTTTTAAGATAATTTCATGGTTTCAGTTTAACTTGATCTGGCATTTTTTATGATGAAAATTAAATTATGGGAGGCAGTAAGTTAAGGAGAATTTAATAAAATCTCTGGGTGACTGTGGAGAGAAATAGACATGTTGGTGACCAAAGAATACTACAGCTCTAAGAAAAGTCAACTCCTGGTCTTTGACATGGAATGTGCATGAAAGGACCAAGGTTGATCTGGAATGAACTATGTCACAGGGGCAAATAGGTTAAGACAGCCAGCATGGTCTTGTAGGACATGTAAGAGAGAATGAGTAAATAGAACACAACCTGTGGTAAAAATATTTTTCTCAATTGGAAATTTTCTAGCAGGCTCTTTCTTCATGGAAATTTTAGAATCTATTATGAATAAAACCCAAAATACTATCTGTCAAGACTGAATTAAAAAAAAAGAAAACTATAAGGACTAAATCTGTTAACTAAAAAGTATCCTGTGATTTCTATTGAGATACATTTTGGACAAAGGGGCAAATGTTTTTATTTTTAAATGTTCATAAAACCAAGAATATCACTACTGAATCTTAGCTGTAAAATTTCTTCCTTTTTTATTTTGAGTTATATATATTACTATCTTTTTGCTTGTGAAAATTCCACTGCACTAGCTTGAGGCATAAGTTGAGGTTATGTGTGGTGCTTACTGTAGGTTTAATTGAAAGAAAATTCCATGAAGTAGGAAGATTTACAGAAATTCAATGACATATATGGCAAGATTCGTGCCCCTTAACAACTGTGGAAAGTTCATGTCCTCACTTCCTTGTTTTTCCTTCCAATTTTTCTATAATATTATTTTATATAAAGGTTAGAAGTCCAGGTCTATTAGAGTAAAAGTGAACTTGTAGGTCCCTGAATTATAGTATTTCTAAATCATCATACAAATAATAATAATTACAGATCTGAGGTAGACCACAAATATAGGGGATGTGATTGAGACCAGCCGAAATATAAGGGAAGTAAGTAATCCCTGGAAACATTTACTAGGTCTTGATAAGCAGTGGGGTGCAGCTAAGTCTGCTGCTTCACCTGTTATGAGAGAGTTGAATCCGTTCAACCACCACCCCAGGCATAACTGACCTGGAATCTTTCAGAGCATGATTGAGCGCTAGTCCTTAAGATATGGGAAGGAAGCCCCCTTTAGTGTTAGAAACATGAAACTTGGCAGACATCTTCTTCACAAAGAAAATAATCCCAAAGCAGTATCTGGCATTCCCAGAATAATTTCGAACAGAAAAGTCATTAGTTAAGGTACTGGAACTGATGTTTTTAAATATCTTATGAGTGCCATGAGTCAAAGATGTTTGATTCTGGAATTCATTCTGCTGTCGAACGTTAATCAAATACAAGGCATATGAGGTGGATAGAAAATGGTGAACTAATAATCACTCAAACCTCATTAGAAAAAACAACAAAAACAAAACAATAAAAGAAGTATGCTCATGCAGGCAAATATCTAGAATTTTCTCGTCCATTTCCTGGGTTACACCAGAGGGATGACACATCCAGAGAACACATTATGGAAGAGGACTCCAGTGAAATCAAGGTAGAATAAAAAACCAGAGATAATAGTATTAAGTGTCAACAGTATCAAAAGTGGTATAGAACAAAGAAGGTTGAGTCTGGGCTTTGTAGGGGAGCAAATTAGCATCAGAGAGTATTTCATGCACCTTTCCTATTCTCTAAAATTGCTATTCGTGACCTCAAATTGATGACAGAGAAGTTTCTGATACTCTCAACATTCTAAAGAAAGCCTGAAACAATTGGGACCTTACATCTTCCTAGGTAGTCGCAGTCAAATAAGCCCTGTTACTCAAACGCTCCATTGTCTTTTCTCTGTTCCATTCACAGAAAACCACTTCAGAGAGAGTAGATATTTCAAAGAACTCCTTTAGTCCTATGTGAGAACTTACAAAGGAGTGATGTGGCTTGTGCTACTCTTTCCTGTTGAAGAGGAGGTGCGTGTCCTCCACCCACTAGCTCTGTGAAGGTGATTCTGAATGAATCATCTGTAGAGATGAGGGATGTCTGAGAGAGAAGCAGATGTTGGCATTTCATTTCCCTTTGGCAGCGTCCTTATAAAGTGATTTGCTGATCTGACTTCTGTACCTTTTTGAACAGGGTGATAAGGTAATTGGAAATGAAGGACAGGGCGGAGAAAGGGGCCAGGGCAGAGAGAGAGGGCATCCACATGGCAGCCAGCCTCCCACTCCTAGTGGTATGGCAGGATGTGTGAGGTTTTGTATGTCTACTGGACACTTAGAAGGAGGTGAGCTTGAGCTTCCTTGTAAGCAATCATCCCTGTGCTCCCACCAAGAAGGTTGCTTTCTGTGTAAAAGGTTTTACCACAGAGGCTGGGGCTGGGGCTGAGTCGGAGAGTCGCAGGAAATTAAGCTGAAATCAGAGTCCCTTATCAGAAACCTGCAACATGGGGAACAAGATGGGGAACCTCAGTCAAGTCCCTTATGGAACCCATATATATCTGATGTTCATTTGCAACAAAGAGCACATGAAGCTATAGACAGTATTTAACGAAGGGCAACAACTAAAAGGGGGGCTACGGAAGCAGCCTGAGAACAAAGAGATGCAAGCCCTTACTACCCAAGCTTCTTTGGCAGAAGTCAGGGGGAAAGGAAGAGTTAAACATTAAATACCATATAAGACTGAAGAGTTAAACAAGCCTAAAGAAGTTATAACTAGAAGTGACTGGAAGTTATGGAATCTATCCATATGTAGTTAATATTATTAGCAGTCCTCCAAGAAGCTGATGCCAAGGTGGTTAAATAAGCAAGGATTTTTATTATGGAAAGCCTGTGAGAGAAAATGTGGTAGATACCCGAGGAAGTCTGGGAGAGGTGGGTATCAGATTTCAATGTAGTACTGACTCCCAGTGAAGGAGAAGCAGAGGGAAGTTTGGGTGGAAATGTCACAATCATCTGCACGGCCTAGGGAAGCTTAAGCAAGATGCTCAGGGCGTCGTCAACCGAAGTAGCCTAACAGAGAATTCCGTGACTTCCAGGAATGGACTTGCTTTTGTATCCATCCTGTACTCAGTCATCTGCTGGTGGCAGCCTTTGGGAACCGTGGACTCAGAATAAAATGAATAGATTTGAGAACATGGCACCTGGGGTTCTCAGTGTGTTGTGTTCCCTGCAGCTAAAGGTCCACAAGAAATATTCTCATGGCCTTCTTGATAGTTAAAAGAAAGTAAAGGAGAGTTTGAAAAGCAGGGGTTAAAGTAGTGTTGGAGAACAAAACCTGAACTCCGCAAGTTCAGGCTGATCAATAAATTGATTACAACAGACAGAGGTTGATGAGCATCTTGTGAGAACAGCAGAGGCAAACAATTCAGGGTCTAGGGCATGGCTGAGGCAGGCTTGGATTGGCCGGTAGCCTGGGTGCCACCATGACCTGGACAGGGGGAAGAGAGAAGGCCAGAGCTTTTAAAATGACCTGGAATGCTGGGACCATCAATTTTAAATATTTTTCAAAGAAATAATGTTGTTGTTATTCATGTATTTACCTTGCCTCATGTATTATTTCATTATCTTATTCTTCCTCAGGGTTACTAGTTCTATAAAAGAGATATTATTTCATCAAATGCATTTGGGATAAAAGTTTTCAAAATTGCTGCTTAAAAAAGCTTTAATTGTGGACCTTATCATAATTTTCAAAGACAGAATAATCCAATGTATCACTCAATACCTTCAACAATTTTTAATATCTTGTTTTATTATTATCATCACCCAATTTTACTGCCTTTAGATTATTTTGAAGTACACCTAAGATATAGCATAATTTTATTATGGAAAAACCAGCCTTCTAAGTGCTTTTCTGAAGTGATTGGTAGATTTCTTTAGGTCTCTAACTCCATGAAATTTGTGGATTTACAATTTCTATTTTTTTATTAACTCAGAGAATTTAGACAGTATAGATTGTTGGCAACATTGCAACCAGAGGTAGTTTTTATTAATTAATTGGTTCCAAAGACATTTATTAACTGCATACTTTATGGGAGGGATTCTAAATAGCTTCAATTGGAGTTGCATGGGTTTGAGTCCAAATCCCATCTTTAACACTTTCTCTCTAAATACACAAAGCTGTTAGCCACTGACTTTCTGTATCTTCATTTGTATAATGAAACTCACACTATTTACCTATTAAGTTAGTTATAAACACTAGCTGTATTGTACAATGTGTTTTGAACAATGACTGGTGCTGAATATGAAAGCTAATGCTATTATTTATACTGCAATGTGGTGAAGTAACAATGTGAGATTCTAAAAATAGGGAAGAGGAACTCCTCATGAGAAACTGATGAGGTTAAAATGACTTTTCCCCCGCGGAAAAATGGAATGGTGCCAGAGCTCATCCCCTAGTGCTCCTGGTGGCAATAACCATTTTGTGGTGCTCAAAGGTCTCAGCATTTTTCTTCCCAGAACTCCTTTCCAAAATTAGTGTTTTCTACTTAACGTAGCCAACAATCATCAATTATTCAGTCTAACATATTTATGTCAGCAGGATAGCTTAAGTTTCACAGAGGTCATGTATTATATAATGTTCAGCAATACCTATTAAATCCAAAATGGCTGTATTGCAGAAATGGACAAGCTGTTGCAAAAATTTATATGGAAAGGCAAGGAATGTAGAATAGCCAAAACAATATTGAAAAAGCACAAAGCTAAAGGACTTATAGCTCAGATATACTGTGGATTAGTGGTACAGAACTGAATGTCCAGAAGTAAACTTTCACACTTCAGGTAAATTTATTTTGAACGAGGGTGACAAGATAATTCAACTGGGAATGAATCATCTTTTCAAGAAATGGTGCTGGCATGAATAAACACCCACATGAAACAAATGAACCTGGAATCTTAACTCACACATATAAAAATGTTACCTCAAAATAGATCAAAAACCTAAATACAAGACTTAAAGCTATTAACTCTTAGAAGAAAATATAGAAGTTTATCTTTACCACCTTGGGTTAAGGAGTGATTCCTTAGATATGATACCCAAAGTACAAGCAACCAAAGAAAAATAGATAAATTGACATCAAAATTTAAGACTTTTGTACTTTAAAGGATACCATTAAAAAATAAAAAGACAACTTACCAAATGAGAGAAAATATTTGCATACCATATATCTGGTAATGAATATCCATAATATACAAAGAAATCTTGCAACTCCATTAAAGGAAATAGTTCAGCTTTAAAAAAGTGGTAAAATGATTTCAGTAGATATTTCTCTAAAAAAGAAATAAAAATGGTCAAAAAACAGCAAGAATACTCAGTACCATTAGTCATTAAGGAAATGCTAATTAAAACCACGTGACTCTCATTATCATGGCTGCAATGGAAAAGGCAGCAAGTGTTGGAGAGAATGTGAGACACTAGAATCTTCCTACGATGTTTGTGGAAATGTAAAATGGTGCAGCAGCAGTGTTGTAAAACAGCTCGGCAGTTCCTCAAAATGTTAAATATATAGGTTTACTATATAACCTAGAAATTGTCCTTCTTGGTACATACACATGAAAAATTTAAACAAATATGTCCACATAAAAGCTTCATCAAATGTATAAAAATGTTCATAACCTCATTATTTATAAGGGGAAACAAATTAATGTTCACCAACTAATGAATGAATTAAAAAATGTGGTATGGCCCTGCAATGGAATGTTACTAAGCGATACATAAAAAGGAATGAAGTATTGGTACATGCAAAAACATAGATAAACTTTGAAAATATTATGCTAAGTAAACAAGATAGTCACCAAAAACCAGGTACTGTGGGTTTGCATTTATGTGTAAGCTCCAGAATAGGCAATCTGTAGAAACTAAAAGTAGATTAATGTTTACATAGGGTGTATGGAGACTAGCGTGAGGTGTTTGGGAGTCACTCATAATAGATACAGGGTTGCTTTTGGGGGTGATGAAAAGGTCTAAAATTAGATTGCAATGATAGTTGCACAAACCTGGAAATATGCTAAACACCATTGAATTGTCTGCTTTGAATGGGTGAATTTTTTGGCATGCGAGTTACATATCAAACCTGTTTTGAACAGCATGATGTTGAAAGAAAGTATCAAATCCTAGTATTTCTATTCGAACATTTGTAGACTATGATGAAGCCAGAGATCTAAGAGATTTGAAGAATATATGTTAGACTGATTGATGCTATTACTTGGAATTTCTTTTTTTTCTACATAATGCCATCAAGATTTGTTTAATAAACATGTAATAACTGGGATGCTATAAAATGTTATTAGCCATTAAATGTACATTTGTTCTAATAGTTTAAGGGAACTATTTATTTAGTGCTATTTTTAACCAATTTAAAGAGATATATTTTGAGAGAGAATGAGTAAAAATGCAAATGAAAATAACTACCTCTGCCTCCTGGATTCAAGTGTTTCTGTTGAAACATAAGCTGACAGTCTTATTGAAACTCCACTGTAGATAACTGATTTTCTCTTGCAGCTTTTAAGATTCTCTCTTTGTCTTTAAACTTTGTCATTTTAATTACTGTGTGTCTTGGTATGGGTCTCTTTGGGTTCATCTTGATTGGGACTCTCAGTACTTCATAAACTTATGTGATTTTTTCCTTCAGCAGCTTAAGGAACTTTTCTGCCATTACTTCTTCAGACTGGTGTTCTATCCCTTGCTCCCTTTCTTTTCCTTCTGCTATCTCTATGATGCATATATTATCACATTTCATTTCATCCCAAAGTTCTCTTAAAACTTCCTCTTTCTTTTTAAACTTTTTTCTTTTTATTTCTCTGATTGGGCATTTTTTTTTCTACTTTGTCTCCTGTATTGCTGATTTGATCCTCTGCTTCATTTAGCCTGCTTTTAATTTCTTCTAGTGTATCCTTCATTTCAGATACTTCGGTCTTCATTTCTAACTGGTTCTTATTTATAGTTTTTATGTCTTTTTCAGGCTGATATAGTACCCCACTGAGTTCCTTGTAGTTTTCACTAAGTTCCTTGAGCATCTTTTAACCATTAATTTGAACTCTATGTCTGATAAATTGCTTGCCTCAATTTCATTTAGCTTTTTTTCTTTCCCCCCTGGGGATCTGCATACCTTCCTCAGGCTACTCCAGTCCATGCCTCCCTCCCTTTACCTGAGTTCAAAGCAAGTGGCTGCAAACACACCTGTGCTTTGGCCCCTTAGGAAATTAAAAAGAAATAATAATAATAATGGCTTTGTCTCCAGCAGGCCGCATCTCCCCAGCAGACAAAAACCTGCAGTGTTTCTCTGATGGATGCTGCATGGTCGGCTGATCCAGGCGCAGATGCTCTGTGCTTCAAGCCAGGTGTGGGGTCCAGACTCACCCCCTCAGTGGAAAGCTCCCACAGCAGTGATAAACCTTGGCCTGCCACCTGTGGGAGTAGAGCTATCCCCCATAGTATCCTTGTGCTTCCTACTGGTCTCAAGGTGGTTTCTATCCATCCTTATTGAAGAGTCTCCTCTTCGAGTAGTCCTCAGTTGTTTATTTTGAGTGGCTCTTCCCTTATTTTTATTTTCAGTTTGGTTCTGGGAAGCAGTACAAGACAGATCCCCCTACTCTGCTGCCACCTTGCCCCTCATTATTTGGACTTGGGATTTCTTTAACAAGAATGTTCTTTTGAGTCTTTGACCTAATTCCTGTGTGTGTGTGTGTGTGTGTGTGTGTGTGTGAGAGAGAGAGAGAGAGAGAGAGAGAGAGAGACTGTGTGTAGGATTCCCCACACCAACAAGCAGTTTTCTAATACCAGTACAGTACTATGAAAATTCAGCTAAGCTCAAATCAATTCTGAGACTATCTACCCAGAAATAGCAGCAGATTCCACAGCTAAAGGGCTCAATTGTATAAGAATGCATCCCCCCATCCAACACTTCAGATGCAATCACAAGCCATTTTTTCACCTGTGCTTCTGACTGCCCAGCTATACAGTGCAGGGTCCAAAAACTCTCTGCAATCCAAGAAGCCAACTGCAAGTCCAGGTTGTTGCCTGTACTTTTTTTTGACTGGCTATGAATGAGAGGTTCTATAACCCTTATTGGGTTCTATCAGTTCATTAGAACAGCTCAGGAAGCACATTTACTCTACATTATCAATAAATCACAAAATATATTAAAGGATATGACTGAACAGCCAGACGAAGAGACACCTGGTAAAAGTCCTGAACAAAGGAGCTCTGTGCTGGTGGAGCTCAGAGCATGGCACGGGCACACGGAAACACTCTGTTCCTCGGCCAACATGGAAACTCTCTGAGCACCTCCTTTTGTGGTTTTATGGAGGACTTAATATATAGGCATAATTGATTAACTCATTGGCCAGAGGTAATTTATTCAACCTCTAGACATCCTCCCATCCTAGGAAATCAGGAGGTGGGGCTAAACGTTCCAACCCTCTATCAATAGTCGATGCCCTTGGAAACCAGCCCCTACTCTTAAGAGCTTTACAAAATTCACCTTATTAACATAAACCTGGTTATGGTGGAAAGAGGCTTGTTATGAATAACAAGATACTCATTACACCTTTATGGTGGTGAAGTGTTTTCAGTAACTGAAGATGAGAGACCAAATATTATTTAAAAAAGATGCTTCCATTGCTTTTATTGCTCAGAAAATTCCAAGGCTTTTGGGAGTTATAATCCCAAAAGTGTAGATAAAGACCAATTATATGTCAGAAGTATATTTTGGTTATCTGAACAAGAAATATATTTATTTTTTATAAATCACAATATTGCAGATGCCTTATGAGAATATGAGAATCACCTGTTAATGGCAACTGGTTGGATTCCAACGGTCAAAGAACACACATTGGCTGGAGCTTTGGAAGAATCTACTGAGCAGAGAAACTTTGTTAGCCTAGCTAGGGATGAGAACTGAGTTGATGGGGAGTCAAAGTGGTGAGGAAAAGGATTTTAAACTGTTCAGAAAGTTTCTACAGCAGGGAAAGATTATTACTGATAGTAAATATTTTAGGTTTGAAGGGTAATATGGTCATTGTCACAACAATTTAACTCTGTCGCTGTATTGAGAAATCATCCACAGACACTATGTATGTGAATGGGTGTGTAGACAGTATGTATGTGAATGGGTGTGTCAAGTGTTCAATCAAATTTTGTTTGTAAAATGGGGATGGCTGGTCTTGGGCTGCTGACCATAGTTTGCCACTCCTGCTCTAGAGGAAAATAGATAGTGTATTACAGAGGAGATCTGGAATGAACAATTGCCTAAGTCCACTTCGCAGACCTTCTATTTTGGGTGAAGATAGGGAGATGGAAAGTTTGCTCTGACTTTAAGATGCTATATTTGATTTCTTATGAAAAGATACATACTTGAGATACATACTTCATTTGCAGATGTGGAATTTCCACCAGTCCAGCGTGTGAGAACTGGGCTGAGGAAGCAGTTCAGCCTGTGGCTTTATGTGTGCGCACCCTGGGGGAAGGGTCAACTGTTGCATGAAACAGCTATTTATTTGTAATGTTGTTATTATTATGCTTCAGTAAAAAAGTAATTAAAAAAAGAGACCCTGGTAAATTTCTATAGAATTTCCTTGAGATGAACTTATTCCTTATCTGAGTATAGATTGTCAGAGTATAATGAATGCCTCTATGGAAAGTTAAGCTTAAAGTCTCATGTGGGCTTATGGGATATTAGAAACCTTACACTATAGGATTTTTGCACATTCTCTGGGAGAGAATGTAAGTAACTGAGTAATAGTAAGACACTGTGGAGACATTGAGACTATTTAGAAATGGACAGCCAGATAAAAATCTTAATGGGAATTTAAAGCAAGAATAATGGCAGCAGAGCTAAGATAGCCTCTCAAGAGTGTTAATATGAAGGCACTGTAGCAGAAAGCAGGACGTTTAGAAACCTAGGGCTCTGGGAGCTGTTACTGAAGCCATCCCAGTAGGGATTCATCCTGATGGCTACAGGGAATTCTGCTTCATCATCTTCTCTTCCCCCTTACCTTTTACTTTTTATACTGATATTTGTGTGGAAGTTTCATTTGTAAAGTTCCATGTCCAAGGTAACCTGTGGTATGTGAGGTCTTTATCAGTGCTCAGTCATGAAAAATGGTCCATGGGTACAGTGAGGGTAGGCCTTATTTTAGAAACTTGATAGCTTTGGTAACAGAAAACTATTTAGGTTGGTGGGAAGCCTCCCTGTTTCCTGTTCCAGGCCTGATTTTAATAACACTATTTTTCCATTCAGATAATATGGCCCCATTGCTTACTGAATGTAACATTTTCATTGTAGGAGCAACTGGAGGTATAAAGTTAAGGTAATAACATTTAAGGTACATATAACTAACTTTTATTTTGATTTTTTCAAAAATTTGGGGGGGGGCAAAAGAAGCCTCTAACTGAGCATTTTATTTTTTCTAATTTAATTTATTTTTATATTAAGTTATTTTATTGATTATACTATTATATTTGTCCCATTTTTCCCCTTTGCCCCCCTCCTCCCAGTAACCCTACTCCCTCCAACAGTCCCCCACCTTAGTTCATGTACATGGGTCATACATATGAGTTCTTTGGCTTCTCCATTTCCTATACTATTCTTATCATCCCCTGTCTATTTTGTACCTACCAATTATGCTTCTTATTCCCTGTACTTTTTCTCCCATTCTCCCTCTACCCCTTCCCCTTCCCCACTGATAACCTTCCATGTGATCTCCTTCTATGATTCTGTTCCTGTTTTAGTGTATGCTTAGTTTTTGTTCTCTTAGATTCCATTGTTGATAGCTGTGAGTTTGTTGTCATTTTACTGTTCATAGATTTGATCTTCTAAAAATAAAAGATTTGATCTTCTTCTTTTTCTTAGATAAGTCACTTTAACATTTGATATAGTAAAGTCTTGGTGGTGATGAACTCCTTTTGTTTTACCTTGTCTGGGAAGTACTTTATCTACCCTTCCTTTCTAAATGACAGCTTTTCTGGATAGAGTAATCTTTGATGTAAGCCCTTGCATTTCATCTCTTTGAATATGTCTTGCCAGTCCCTTCTTGCCTGCAAGATTTCTTTTGAGAAATCAGCTCATAGTCTTATGGGAACTCCTTTGTAGGTAACTCTCTTCTTCTCTCTTGCTGCTTTTAAAATTCTCTTTACCGTTAACCTTTGGCATTTTAATTATGATATGTCTTGGTGTGGCCCTCTTTGGATTCCAAAAGTTGGTGTGGCCAACTTTTTTGGGACACTCTGTGCTTCCTGAACTTGTATGTCTATTTCCTTCACCAAACTGAGTAAGATTTCTTTCATTATTTTTTCAAATAAACTTTCAATTTCTTGATCTTCTTCTTCTTCTTCTGGCACCCCTATTATCTGGATGTTTCTATGAGGTTCCTAAACCTCTCCTCATTTTTAAAAATTCTTGTTTCTTCTTTCTGTTCCAGTTTGTTTCTTCCTTTTGTTCCAAATGGTTGATTTGAATCCCAGCTTCCTTCCCTTCACTGTTGGCTCCCTGTATATTTTTCTTTATTTAACTTTGTATAGACTTCACTGCTTCATTTATTTTGTGACCATACTTCACCATTTCTGTGAGCATCCAGATTACCAGTGTTTTGAACTCTGCATTTGAAAGGTTGACTATCTCCATGTTGCTTAGTTCTTTTTCTGGAGTTTTGGTCAGTTCTTTCATTTGGGCCAATTTCTTCATCTGCCCAATTTGTCAGCCTCCCTGTGTTTCTGTGTATTATGTAGAGCTACTCTGACTCCCCATGTGGGTGCACTTGCTATGTTGTAAGGGCAGAGCCTTAGGTATTTACCAGGGTGGTGCAACCCGCATGACCACTTTGCAGTGCTGTATGTCGGGGAGGAGTCACAGGGAACAATGGTGCTTGCTTGGTTCTCACCCCATTTCCAATCACTTCCCCTGCTTCCTATAAGTGACTGGAACTCTTCTAGCTGCTGCCCTGGTGCTGATTTTAAGAGAGGGTGAGTTTGCACATGTTTCAGGACCCCATGGGCCCAATAAATGGACTCTTCCTGAGAGACTGGCAGTTTCTTCTGTCACCCAACCCCCCACAGGTTTTTATAGCCAGAGGTTATGAGGCTTTATTTTCCTGTCACTGGAACCCTGTGCTGTGCAGTCTGGATGGGGCTGGGATCGCTCAGCAGTCCCTCCTGGTTTTTATCCGCCACATGTGAATGTGGGACCAATTGTTCCATTGGCTGTCACCTCTCCACACCACACTGTGTCTTCCATGCCCCTCCTACCCATTTGGATGAATATTTCTTCTTTAAATCCTTGGTTGTTGGACTTCCACACAATTCGGTTTTCTGGCAGCTGTGATATGTTTTTTTTTTATTTGTTTGTTTGTTTTTTTTAGATTGGTTTTTACCCTTCTTATGGTTGTGTGAGGAGGTGGAGCAAGTCTACCTATGCCTCCATCTTGGCCAGAAGTCAATAACTAGCTTTTAAACCATAAAGATATTAAGGATGAAAAAGGTGAAAGTGCCTGTCCTTAAATCCAAGACTTACAAAGTAAATATGTAAATTACAACTAAAAACTTTATGTGAGAAATAGGGTGTTGGAGAAGAGCTTGAGCTGATATTCACAATTCCCCATCTATATAGATCTAAGTTCCAGTAGGGCACACTTGGGGCTTTGATAAAATAAAAATTAAGTCACTAGGCCTACCTTGTGATATCTTTTCTTTGTTCATTTAGTGTTTTTGCTAATATATTTTAGTGAAAGGCTGAACCTAAATAATATGCAAGGTAAACCAGAAAATCTTGATGACTACTTCACATTACTGCACATACTGGGGATAAGTGCAGGAAACAAGTATGAGAGAAGAAAGATGAGTCTGAGTTGAAAAGAGTAGTGTTATTCCCTAGTAGTTTGGGACATCAGAGACTAGACTCCTCAGTGGATTATTCCCCAGAAGTTTATAAATACTTAGTCTAACATTTAGGTTCTCTTCCCATGATACCTTGAGGCTGAAAACTTATGGAACTGAGAAAACTAATTTCAGGAATCCTAACTGCAATCGTAGGAGAAATATTGAGGTGAGCATCTTCAAACTCCTAAAATCTCTGAATAAGGAGTAATTAGAGAAAGTCTCATAGACTCACGGAAGCCTAGGGTTTTTAGGATTATAACTGAGGTAAAAGTTCCAAATAATTCCAGAGTTGGAAAGAGGAAAATAGAGAAAGAATTTGTTCATTAATTGAGCTGGGCATTTTGGGGAAAGGTAGAGATAAAAATAAAATTTCTTTTGCTGTTAGTTTATCTGTTAGTTTTTTTTTTCTTTTTTCTCTTGCCCATGGATATGTGCCTCACATGTCTTGTCTGGGTGCTCATTGTTAGCTGGGACATCAGATTGGCTGTTGGTCAGAACACCTTTACTTTGATCTGTATGTGGTCCCTGTGTTTAGGCTTGTTTGGGTTTCCTCACAATATGACAGCATGATTTTTAAAGCAGAGGTTCAAGAGAACAAGGTAGAATTATGTAACATTTTCATTTTTTTTTCTCAGAAGTGATGAAATGTCACCTCTTTACACTCTATTAGGACAGACACGAAAGTCTACCCACCAGTTCAAGAGGAGGAGGCTTATGCCCTCATACTGCCTTGAATAACTTTTGAGGTCACATTAAAATCATGTGGGATGAAATATATCATTGCACCCATCTTTGGATGATATAATCTACTGAATTAATAATCGTGTGTAGTTTAGCCTGACAAAGCTTAGAAAGGAGCAGAGAGAAGGTATATTTAACCTCAGTGGTCCATTCTTGCTGACTTGCTTGTGCTAGTTTATCAGGAATGCCTGTCTCTCCATGGTCTTGATTATAAATCCTTATATTCACTTAAAATCCAGCTTAAGTATCACACCCTCTAATGTCTTCCACATCTTTCTAGATTTTTGCAAATTGAATGTATTGGAAAACCACTAATTTTTTTTAATGAAGTTAGGTGAAATAACATTTTTAGAGGAAGAGTAATTAAAATATTGTGACTGCGTCTAAGTAGTCAAAGGTATTTAGACTTGAGCAGAGGGAAATATTTTTTAAATAGTGAAAAACAGGAATTTTTCATCAAATTATTTAAATCAGTGTCTGATGCCCTGTTTGTGAATGGAGATGGAAGAGACTGTTAAGGAAATTATTGATTATACAATGCACCAGATACAAAGAGGTTTTCGTAAAATATTTGGGACCAGTACAGCCAGTCAGAAACATCTGGAGAATAGATAATTTAACTTAGTCGCCTTTCTCTGAATACTTTCTGTAAGAGAAGAGTAAGAAGGAAAGATTCTTTAGGAATAAAGACATGAGGAGGAAAGTGGCAAAAAGTGCATGTCCTTGGAACAGGTTGATAACATTGTAAGTTTATCATACTATGAAGTGTTAAAAAAAAACAAAACTGGGCAGAAGCCTGTGATTTTGCTGCTTTGTCAAGACTTGCCATTTTCCTCTTATACCCTCCTCTACTTTTATGACTGTCTGTGGTTGTATTTTCTGGGCTATTTTCCCCCTTTTCTATATTCCCTTTCTCCAATTCTTTTAAAAGAGATTTTGTTAGATTTCCTTCCATATATTTTACTTTCCTGGGGAAACATGAAACCAACAACATTTCTCAGAAAGATCACTTCATTACTTTGGAGTAGTGGTAGGAGCAGTGTGTTTAGAGTAGCCAATATTCTATTCCATGATGAGCCTCACAGCCACATGTTTGTTTTGGACTGGGCAACATAGTCTTATTGTGGCTGATCTTTGGTTGACTGGTCTCCATCTCTAGGGTTGACTGGTCTCCATCTCTAGAGCATTGTTACAAAGTACTGAAAAATGTAGGGCTTTTCGACATGAAGTATACAGTAGATTGGTGGCTTGACTAACTAGGCTGAAGATACCCGAAATCTACTAGAAATGCAGAACCAAAGAAAAAACTGAGTTGAATGAATAAAGGCTTGAGCTAAACCATTATTTAATCATATCTCATACATTATTTTATTTTTTCCTACGTAACCAACAATGTTCTAGGTACTATAATGAAAGACAGGGTGTGACAGAAAGAGCACACATGAGAGAAATCTAGAGTAGAGCAGATGGATGGGAAAATAACCATGGTAGACACTGAGATTATTTACAATCACAAAAATGAAAACCAATTTATATTCAGTAAATGAGAATATTAAAATAAAATGTCATACACATGTATACCTCTGTATACCTCATGTATACCGGATGTCCCAGGCATCCATTAAAATAATATTAAATGACATGGAAAAATGATCCCATTTTTAAGACACAAATAAGGATATTCAGTATAACTCAAATTCCATAAAAATATGTCTATAGGTGAAGATTTAAGAGAAATATTTAATGCATTAGAATATTGAATAGATATCACCAATTAGAAGAATATCAGATTATTTTAATGCTTATCTTTCCTCTTTTTCACATCTTTCACAGTTCAAAAATACATAATTTTCTCATTAGTATTTAAGTGAAAGTTACTGTTTGTAAATATGACAATGGACATATTTTACAATAGGACTCAGAAAAAGTAATAGCCTGAAGGCCCTTACAGAAAAACCTTAAGGATTGCAAAGTTATTCTTAAAAACTGGAGGTGGAATGCCTAAATTTCTCAATAATGGGAATGCTTCAGTGATTAATGTATTGTCTGTAGACAGGATTGTGATTATATTTTATACAAATGATGCCAAGCCTTTAGTTGAGAATTAGATAAACACAACCTTCCAGTCTTGAGATACTTTGATTTTAAGTAGCAAGCCTATTTAGTTCTTCCCAGGGTTTGTAATCAAGCTGGAAACTTTAAGTAACCTTTAAAGTGTAGGCAAAGTTTCCAAATTATTTTTCATTGTACATTTTAAAATAGGGTTTATTTATGGGACTTTTAATATCTCAGAAGAAAACTTATAAATCTCAATAATATCATTTCTGTTGAAGCATTTCCAAGTTAGGTGAGGTTAGGGAATACTCAAAATGCCAAAGAAAAAAATGTATTATTTGATCGTGCAGCCAAAATAATATGAAAATATTTTGTATTAAAATGTTAGTATTTTGGGCAGATACATATTTTAAATGATACAGCAAATTTTTCCTTGGTTGTTAATTAGCACTTTAAGGTGTTTTTCTACCTGAATAAACTCACATTATAAAGTGAATTACAATATATTACTGCACCTTGAGAAATGTGACAATGTCTTCACTTTGAAATAATAATTTTCATTTCTCTTAATTCTTCAAAGTGATTCTTTCTTTCTAAACCTTAGTGTGTGCAGCACTCATTCTAGACATCAATTTAATATCCCTAAGAAAATTGAAAGTCTCTATATTTAATTATGATATTATTGTTCATATAGGAAATCCTAAGCAATCTGCAAAAATAGAATTTTAAAATCAGTAAGTGAATTTAGCTCAGCTATATGATTCCTGGTCAATATATATTTTTAAAAAACAGTTGAATATCCCCTTAACCTACAGAGCTGTTTTATTATTTCTTTTAGTGCAGGTCAGTGATTTTCAACCTTTATCATCTCAGGGCACATGTTATATAATTACTAAAATTCTGTGGAACACTATAAAATCTATTGTAATTTTTTTGCTGTTCTGAAAAAAATAGGTATAATTTTGAGTGATATACAAATAAATAATAATTATAATTCTCTGCCAGTTTTACTCCAAAGTGACATTTTTAAAAAATCATGTGCCTATACTTGTATTTAAGGATTTCTAGTACCGAGCATTAACTAATCAGATGTAACCTTATTATGTGAAGTAAATAATAAGATGTAACACTATTATATGATCTATGTATCCACGGTTCAAGACAGGACATTCACACCAGATGGCTACTGTTGTGTTGGCTGTTGTAATTTTTTTATTGAAAATCTAAGGGAATAAAAGATCAGTGCCCCTGGTTAAATAGGTATTGCAGGTTTTATTCTTGCAGCACACCAGTTGAAAATCACTGGTGTAGATTGAGATTAATTCTTTCACTTTTTGCTTAACTAAAAATGTATTATTTCACCTTCATAATTTATATGCAATAGCTTACTCATTTATTTTATAGTTCTGTGACATTTTACAAATGCTACAGTCCTACTCACAAAAATTCCATCACCCTCCAAAATTACCCTGTGCCCAATTGTAGTCACCTATCTTGGTACTCAAAGTCTCTGGTAATCACCAATTTATTTTCTGTCCTATAGATTTGCCTTTTTTAAGAATGCCATATAATTGAGTCATGCAGTATGTGGCTGTTAAGTCTGGTTATTTTCATTTAGCATAATGCATTTCAGATTCACTCATGTTGGTACTGTATCAATACATTGTCCTTGTTATGTCTGAGGAGTAGTCTTTGTTTGCCTACACCACAGTTTATTTATAATATAACTGAGGAACACGTTGGTTCCTTCCAGGCTTTGTGGGTTTTCATTTGTACCCTTAGAAAGATGAAGCATTTTTAAAAATTTTTATTATATTTTGTCTTCCCTCAGGAACTTAAGCCTTTTATTATCTGGAAAGATAGGAGAAAAAGGGGTCAGATGAAGTTTTGTGCTTTTTCAGCAGTGGTTGCTATTGCTCACCTCGAAACCTGCACCATCCAGGAATCTCTCAGTCTGACCCTGGCCTTTCTTTTAAGCATTGGTTAGGTCTGTGAAGAAGTCCTGAAGATGACTGAGAATGTCCCTTGTATCTGTGTTACATAGGGGTTCTTTGTTTTCTCATGAGCTGACACTCATCCTTTAGCAATTGGTTAAACATTTACTTGAATCATTCTTAGAAGCTTTTATGGAATCTGTGATCTGCCCCAGGGAAACAACCACTTGTGTCTTATCTCCTCATTTTCCTCAGATTTTCGGTTTGTCAGTTGTTCTGCAAGCACTTTGACTTTCAGATTATACAGTGAGGTTTTTTTTTTTGTTTTTGTTTTTTTAATGTATATGGGAATAATGCTCTTTCTAGCATTCTAATATTCTAAACAGAAGCCAGAAAGCACCTAACTTTTACTTTTAAAGGATACTTTGACCAAGTGTACGATATGTTTCAATACTCTAAAATATACCATTTAGTATTCCTAGGGCTTCCATTCTTTTTCAACAAAAGAGTTACTTCTTATCATTGTTGATTTAGATGTACAGTTTTTTATTTCATAGTTGGCTCCAGGATTTTCTCATGAACATTGGTTTTTAGTACTTTGACTAAGATGTACCTAGATAAATTTTTCTTTTTATTTATTCTGTTTTGGGATCTCTGAGTTTCTGGAATATGTGGTGTTTAGTTGGTTAAATTTTTTTTTTTTAATTCTGGCCACTACCAATTCAAATATACTTGTTACCCACTCTTTTCTTCATTAGGGACTCAAATTGCATGCACATTATATTGTTTCATATTGTTTCATATTGTCTCTTAGACCTCAGATATTTTACTATTTTTTTCTCTTTGTGTTTCAGTTTGGAGAATTTCTATTTGAGTGTATTCTATCTTGCTGATCCTTTCTTCTGTTGAGTCTGATCTGCTAAGTTTTTAAATGTAATTATTTTTCTCATGTCACATTTTTTAATCTCTATAATTTCTTTTGTGCCTTTTTTTAGAGTTTCCATCAATTTGTTGAAATTATCCATCTGTTCATTATGTTACTCATACTTAATATTGTAGCCTACAATGTCCCCCTTTGATAATTTTAAAGTCCTCATCTGATAATTTTAATGTATGTCAAATCTGAATTATTTTTCCTGAGGACTATTTTATCCTTTTGCAGTATATGATATTTGCTTGAAGTCTTTCTTTGACACTTTATAATTTTTCCTGATTTCCAGATTTTACTTTTACAACAAAACTGTAAAGACTAAAGTAAATACTGTTTATTCTCAGAAATGTGAAAGTCTTTTTTTTTCAGAGTGTTGTTGTAGAGGGTTGAGTTGATCTAATTTGTATTGAGTTTGTTGCTGCTATATACAGCTTTGTTGCATCACAAGCTTCAATTTTTTAAGTGACGTTCTGTTCCTGCCTTGTTTTTAGTGTGGGAAGTCTGTGATGCAAAAGATTTTTTTTTTTTTTTTTTTAGTATTCAGCTCCTCTTTTGGATTTTGGTGTGCCCTATATTTCTGCACCACAGAAATTTTTTCTTCTGAGCTGCTGTCCCTTTCCTCAGTGGTAGGCTGTCACTGGCTGTCATTGTTATAATTTTATATTCACAGTGCTTATGTGTGGAAGGGTCCTTACTTCTGCCTCCTTAGTAGGCAGACTCTGTGTCCTTGATCCTCAGGAGTGGGGCTTTCTCAGTATCCCTGCTCTGCCTCTGACAAATGAGTTCTGCAAGTGTTCTCAATACAGAGTCTGGAGCACAGGAAGTTTTCAGGTTTCCCCTAGTGTCAATAGTAGGAGAGCTCCACCTTGTGCAGGGTCCCGGGCATAAGAGACTTTCCCGCTCCTTCATCGTGACAGCAGATCCTTACCACATATCAGTGCATGGTCCAGGATAGGTGAATTTGCTATTACCCTCCTCCATCAGTGGATGACTTCTGCTTCATGTCAGTGCAGGGTTTAGGGCAGATGGGTTTCCAGTTCTGTGCACATCAATAGACATCTTCTTCCTTGTACCTTAGAACTGTTCAGGACACAGTCAGTTTCTGTGGCCATCCTTCAATAGGAGCCAACCGACACCTTCATGTACTCTTCATGGCCCATAGATTTGAGAGGCTGCACCACCCACCATTAAATCTGGGCAAGCCTTGCATGCCTGGAACACAGTGGAAACTCTCAAGTGTGCTTTAATCCTTAAATATTTCTTGTGAATAGCCACTGGTAGCTCAGGGGGTGTAAAATGAAGAATGCTTCAGATTCTTATCTGAGGATCCCTGGGATTCTAAACTGCCATAGTAGCCCATATTTGGCCTATAAAATTTATTTAAATTTTAGCTATTTTCTTCTTATCTGTTTTCAGGGTTATGTATCCCTTTTTTCTATTATTTTGCAAAAGGTAAAATAATTTGTATTTCTTTCTCTCTTAGGAGAGATTTTGAAGGTTACCTTGCAACTTCAACTCTTTGATAACCTGAAAAAAAAATTTGTAGATTATATGATTTGTCCTCATCATTGTGGTAATTTGACACGTTTCTGAAATTTTCTATATTTTAAACAGAAGTGAAAGTCTAATTGTTTCTAAGTAATAGTAACCAACTATTGGAAAATAAACATTAAAAACAACATATTTAATAAAGTTTCAAAACATGATTTATGGAGGGCTATATTTAACAAAATGTGTAAGAGTTTTACATGACAACAATACAACATTGCTTAGAGAAATTAAAGAATACATGAATAAATGGGGAAATATACTTCTTTACTTTTGGAAAGCTCAATATTTTTAAATCTTTTACTTTTCAAAGTGATCTAAAATGCAATCCCAATCCAAATCCCAAAAATCATTCTCACTAAAATCTCCTGTCTCTTACACCTATAACAGGTTCTTCTCCTAAATTTCCTCACTATCCTCTTTTTTATCTACTTCTTAATACTTATCACAGCTATATTAAATAATTAATTCTATAAATATGTCTTTTTTATTGTTTCCCCACAAGACTATATATTTATAATGAGAATTACATCTCCTTTGTTCTGAGTAGATGTATAATAAATACCAAATGAATGAGATGCAGTGTTACGTGAAGGTAACAAGCAATTTAAGATTATACTGGTATATAACTATTGGCCATTTATGTACATGCTCTAAAGTGAGGACACATACATTGAATTCTTCAACTTTCTATAAGTTGCAATCCAACTGACTTTTTTTAACTTTGTATTTTGAAATGATTTGGTAATTATAAAAAGTTATAAATATAGTACAATAAATTTCCCTAAACTTTTACCCAAATTTTCTAAATGTTAACATTTTAAAAATTTATTTATTTATTTAGAGAGGAAGGGAGAGAGAAAGAGAGGGAAACATCAGTGTGTGAGAGATACATTGATTGGTTGCCTCTCACATGTATACCTCTCACAAGTCCAACCAGGGACTTGGACCACCCAGGCATGTGTCCTGACTGGGAATCAAACCAGTGACCTTTCCATTCGCAGGCCAGTGCTCAATCCACTAAACCACACCAGCAAGGACAAATGTTAAAATTCTATATATACATTTGTTATTGTTCTTCTTTCTTGTTTTTCCTCTCTAAGTACACACACATGTGCATTATGAGACCACATGAATATGTGTGTATATAAATACTTTTTTCAAAATTTTGAAGGAAATTTGCAAGTAGAATACCCTTTTTATTCTAAATATTTCAGAGTGCATTACCTAAAATCAAGGAAATTTTCTTATATAATCAAAGTAAGATTATCAAAATCAGGGAATTAAAAGTATTATCAAAACTATAGGCTTTTTGAAAATTTCTCCAATTGTCCTATTAATTTTCTAATTAAAAATACTTTTTTTTATGATTCAGAATCCAATCCTGAGGCACATGATGAATTTAGTTCTTCAATCTCTTTGTTTTTTGTGACTTTATCATTTTTAAGAGTTCTAGCTATTCATTTTGTAGATTATTTCTTAATTTGTTTTTGTGTGTTTTTTATCATGATAGACTTTAGGTGAGCATTTCTGGTAGAAATTATCATATGAGGCACTTGATGTCAACTTTTCCCATTAATTACAATGTAAATTTGATTACTTGATTAAGGTATTATTGGCCAGGATTCTATATTTCCCATGGTAATGAATAAATATCTATATTTCTTATAAATATTTTGTTTGCCATTATATATTTGCCAACCACTTTTATATTATTATTATTCTTGTCTCAAATAATTCATAAGATAAATGCCAAATAGTATTTTTAAAATTCCATCATTTCTTCTATTTTCATTAGTTTTGAATCTGCTGTAAGGAAGAGGTACCTCTGCTCCACCATTTATATCTATTTGTATTCACAGATTCCTATTTTGTTCTATGACCTGTAATATATTATTCTCGTTATTTCTTTTGTTGCTCAAACATCTCATTGATTTTTGAAAGCTTTATTTCCCCATCTTCAGTTCAGATATGTCTTACCAAGGCATCTGCATTATCTAGCTTTTAGTTTCTTTTATCATTAAGTCATCAGCCAAGAAAGCCAGGATAATGTTCCCTGGATGGTGAGACAGTCAAGATTTTTGCAGTCTAGAATATGGTTCAAAGCTACAGAGTTGACATACCTTAGAGGCAAGATGGTAAATATCTTGTAATTTCTGCTAAAGTAAACAAAACAGCTTCTGATGTTTCCTATTTATTTGGATAAGGGAAAAAAAATAACATTCTCCAGGACAATAGCTACATTCCATGTTTCTGATATCAGCTAAATTGATGACTAAACTAGAAAACGATAAATAACATTACTTTCCAATGCACATTTCAATTTTTTGGTGTTGGCATTAATTCCCTTAACTCCCTTCTCATCATGTTTTAACTTTTGAAATATGAAGGAAGAGTCAGAAAAGTATCAAAGATTTCTACATGGCCTTTCCTATCATAGTATCCACTATTCCAATTATCAGAGAACCAATATGGTAATGCAACCAAGCACTAATGATTGCTTTTGTACTGTATATTCAAAAACTCAATAAACAGTGGATAACTGGGATATTCCACTGGCAGTATGGTGGGGCTGATTCATGTCAGGGTTCTGTTGATCTCTTGATATCCATAAAATCCCATACACACTGGTAAATAAAGTGTAGGTCTCCGGATTATAGTGTTAATTTTGTGAAGCAGGTCGGGGGGAACAATGGGGGGAAAATGGATACAACCGTGATGAACAACAATAAACAAATTTAAAAATAATTGAAATACATAAGTAACTTAAAAATGACTACAGGTATATTTGGTAGAGACTAAGACAAAAATATGAAGAATATATGGATGCTGTAGTGTTTTTCCTAAAGTAAACCCAACTTCTGCTTTGTTCAAGAGGCTATAGGTCTAAGACTGATTCAGGTCTGGGAAGGGGAGGTGGAGCATCAGAGCATCAGTGGGATGCATATATATTTAGTCCTAGGTATCTCATGATCAAGTGATATCCAGATAGAGAGCTTTTATGGAGCAAATAATTTTGGTCAACATACTATCCTGGTGCCTTGTGTTAAGTAATCCTGCTTTTTTTTTTTTTCCTGTGACTTTACAAACATCATTTGTTCAGGGCTACTTAAATATATACTTCTCCTGATTTAATGTGGTTGTACCTCTCATCAACCTGACTATCCTGAATTAAACAGCCTCAAAAGGACTTTTCAGAGATGCTGATGCCTCCTCTAAACCCGTTCCCCTTCACCCTTGTGCATCTCAAAGACTTATTGAAGGGCAAACAGTCTCAGCTGTCTTGTGGTCCTTACAGAGTGTCTGAATTTCCATCTGTTGAAATATTTAAAGATTTGTATAAGAATTTTGATATTTCAGTTGCAAAGATAAGCCCCACCAACAAACCTTGATTTTTAAAATTAACTATACAAGTAAAACATGGGGACTGGACTTTGCTACTCAAGGTGGAATGCAGTACCCAGAATATACGGACATATATACACATGCTAACTGTTGATATGTTCAACCTGACCTAAAATCATATTTCCTTCTTCAGAAAATCACTTCAGAACTTATTTCTTTACATCTTCTATATGTTTATGCTATTACATTGATATAATTTTCAAAGTTGTGCTTTTTTCTTTGTGTTTAAGCCTCTCAAGCTGTGCTTTAAAACTTGTTTGCCTTATATAATTTGTCTGTACAAGGAAGAATATTTCTCTAGTTTTAAGGTTATTAGTGAGGAATTGGGTGTATAAGAATTACCTTTATCTTGAAAGGTATGTACCTCATTTGCGTGTGCTATAAGCATTGAAAGAGGGAGAAAATAATTATCATACAGGTGAGGAAGAGGCTACTTTTGCTGGCAGACAAGGTTCAGGGAGAGCTGAGGTTTTAAGGGAACCATGAGTTTTGAAATTTCCAATGTGCCTGTATTTCACATTCTAGGGCCCACACTTTACAATTGATGTACTGAATCTCACATAGGCAATTTGGAAAATCAGTGAATTCAGTTGTCATTGCATATTTGGCAACATCTAGGATATTATCTTCAGTTAATTACTAGCTACCTTATCACTGGTGCTGCTAGATATAACATATTTTTAAAATTACATAGAATCCCTTCTTTCATGCTATGTAAAAATATATTTTAGGAATTTGGACTTAATTCCTTTCCTTTAAATATTCTTAAGTTCCTTAGAAACAACCACCCTATGCAGCATTTCTTGAATTACTTTTGCCCATCATGCAATTCTATCACAGGAACAGCAAGGATCTTCCAAACTTGCTTTCAATCAGCTCTTTAATCATGGTGATCACAGGGAATAATTTAATTTTCTCTTACATAACTGGGTGTCGTGGGCAACCAGCTGTCCATCTATTAATGATAATGGGATTTTCATTGCCTTTAGCAGTAAAAGCAGATAATTAAGCTCACATTTCTTTCATTTTAGTTCAGTTCTCTTATCTATAATGTATTCTTGGCTCCAAAGACTGCATCAGACAGGTTCTCATTTGAAATCAAGATAAATCATCTCAGTTCTAAGAAACAAAGACAATTGGGAGAATATGTGGGCAATGAGTTTTGTAAAGTGGGTAGAAACCGCTAGTGGATGGAGGCGGGTAATGAGTGTTTGAGTATCACTGACAGTGCCATGTCTTCTGAACACACAGTAAAATGTGAAAGATGAAAGCCATGTGATTTCACTCATATGTGGGATATAATACTGAAAGCAACAAAAGGACAAATGAGAAAAACAAACAAACAAAACCTCATAGATACAGACAAAAGCATGGTGGTTACCAGAGAGAAGTGGGGTGGGAGGATAGTAAAGGGTAAAAAAGAGTGTCATATATATGGGCATGGAAGAGATTTTACTTTGGGTGGTGGACACACAATGCGATATGTGGATGAGGTATAGAATTGTACACTTGAAAGCTATATAATCTTACTAGCTAATGTCACTCTGATAAATTTAATTAAAAAGTAAAAAGTAAAAAGTAAAAAAAAATTTGAAAGATGTAGAAGATTAGAACAACACGTCTAACTAGCGTGATGTAAGGAGCACATACAACCTTGCACCCAACAGTGAGAAAATACCCATTCATCACAGACGTGCAACATTTTCAGAGTTGCAGCCTGCTCCTCTTGATTATGGACAACACATAATCTTTTACAGACCTTCCTGCTCTAGTGAACATCAAACTGGAAATAACTGATGTCAAAAAGTTTCTTGTAGTCTATGTGGATACATTATATTAGACTGATAGTTATGTAAATATCAATAGTATATAGGTGGATATGATTATACTTTACATATAATCACTGTGTATTTTGGTAGTTACCATGTTTTTGAGAAAAAAATGAGGGCATGAACACTGGTTTCATGGTCAGTTAGTTTCACTGACCTATCTTTGTGAAAAATTTATCTTGAAAGAAGTTACTTTGTCTTTCTGTATAGATTCAACTGAATAAAAAATCATTAATATGATTGTATAAAATCATTACAGATAAGTCATTAATGGTAAACTTATTCCTACCCTAAATAATTATTATAAAATTAAAGTCATTAGAATGTTATTTTAAAAGTTTCCTAGTTTTGAATAAGCCATATATTTGTCAAAATATCCAAATCTATATAAAATACTTTGACTTATATTGTGTCACAGTTATAATTATGCTGTTTTGTGGCAGTCAGGGAAACAATTTAAATTTTATGAGAAAGTCCTTATTTCTTATTTTTGAAATCACCTCTTTTAGTTTCAAGCATGGACAAAGTTCTACTTTGCAGTCTCCTTATGCAGAAACTAACTATATTCCACTTAATTTTTTGAGTCTCAACTAATACCTAATGAGTACCCAGCGTCCATGTGACAATGTAATAAGCATCCTTTTCTTTAAGTGCCTATTTATTCCCAGATTACAGGATCTTTCTAAGATGCTCAGAATCTAAGCAGTTTCACAATATGAAAAACATAATAGTTCCCTTATGGAAAATTAAGACTCTTTAAAATATCCCAGGAACCAAAGAAAAATAAAAACATCTCTGAATATTAGTAACTCCCATAGCTGTAAGTTCTTACAGAAGAAATTTTTTTTCAGGTATTGAACAGCATTCAGAATAGCTCTGGTATATCAATAAGAACAGAGTTATAAAAGGAAAAATTCTGCACTTAATATTGACAAAATTATTACATACTTACAGGAATTGAATTCCACTTACTATGAAGCTAATAGAAAAAGCTTTCTGGGGGAGCAAAGGGGAAATTGGGATCAATGATATAAATAAATCCGTAATACAACCAAAACATATATCTTAAATCTGAAACTATTCCTAATGAAAAAGGGCAGACATGTTCAGGGTTAGAGTTAGGATTACAATTTCTTCCCTCTTAGTAGACAGGTGGTGGGCATAGGTGTTGAGAACAGGGGCTATTTGCAAATCTACGAAGTTTTTAATATACTGAAGGGTTGGCTGTGGCCTTCTCTGAAAGATTGATATTGGTGTTGGATAAGAAATTATAATGACTAAGTTTTGTTTATCCAAAATTATGTATTTAAAACTTATGATGGACAGTTACAGAATAGAAAATTACCGGAATCTCCTTATAAGCAAGGTGAGCTACAGAGTTTCATCCACTCCACAGCTGGGCAGGACTGAGCTTAAAAGTGATCATTAGGAACATTAGGGCATAGTTGGATGAGCCTAAGACCCCGAGGTTTCTGATGGTCACTTGGTCTGATACAATCCTGATGACATATTTAGTTGGTAGAGAGACTTATATGGGGTGAATTTGTTTGTTAGACATCCTAGCTGGCTTATGTTTGGTAGAAGAGATGTAAAAGCTTTTGGCACTGGGTAGAAAAAAAAATATGAAAGCCATACGTATTCCAACAAAGAGTGCTATCTGAAGGCAAACTGCTGAGAAAAAATGGCCATACTATGGCAGTTCTCAGTCGTTGCTATCACTGCTTACCACTGTGAGAGCAGCGAATGTACCTTTTTAATATTACAGGGTTTATAGCCTTCATCTCCAGGAGAACAGAGGCTTCCGTATTAGCCTTGGTGAAGCACACATTGTAAAGAGGATACTCTACTGTCAAATAGTAGGGAAAGAGTGTGTCACTTAATCTGTATGCTAAGAACAATTTGAGGCAGGTCCAGAAAGAGTAGTCATCAGAAAACAAAAAGTAAATTTGTGTTCCATGCTTTTTTTTTTTAACATGCATCGGTGCTACTGAGTGCGTTAAATGCATGTCCTCCTATGTAGAATCACAGTCTCAGTGTTCTCCAGTGTGGAATGGGTATGCTTTCATTGCTGTAAACTGGCGCATGCGTTTACAGGGACTCAATACATGAAATTGCCATAGCTGTATCTGTGATAAAATTAATTATGCTGGCTGAATACTGCTTGTCAGGCATTTTTCTCAGCACTTTACATAATTTACCTCATTTAGTGCTTCCAATAACCCCATGAATAAGGGGTAATTATTATCTCCATTATTATAGATGAAAAATTGAAGCACAGTATGGTTATCTTACCCAAATAATCAAAGGTGAAGCTATGACTGGAACTCAGGTCTAGCTGACTCCAGACCCTTGTTCTTATTTCATCTTTACTGCTACCAATCCATTGGCACTTGACTCTATTGATGGAGAGAGAGAGAGAGAGAAAGAAAGAGAGGTTGCTATACAAAAAGATGCATTTATTTATTTATATGTAGGTGAAAGTCGTTTTCCCTTGTGATGAGAACTTTTAGGATTTTCTCTCTTGGCAACTTGCAAACATACCATAGAGAAGTATTCATTACAATCATCCTGTTGTACATTGTATCCCAGTACTTGTTTATCCTATAATTAGACTTTGTACCTTTTATGAGCATCCACTTCCCTGACACCTCACAGTATCATTCCAGAGAATACTGGTTTCAGTATCAGCTAGGAGTCTATAGATACTAGCTACAAAAGGGCTCCTGTGGGAACACATCCCCAAAGTTATAGAAATAAATTGAAAAAAATAATTTGGTTCATTTATACTTGTTCAATACAAAACTTACTAGAAGTGTCTCAAATGGAAATTAAACAAGTGAATTACTCAGCAAATAAAATCTGAGTAGACTGAATGTGCTATTGCATTCTGAAAGGACAGTAAGTAGACAATTAAAAATCAGGAATACTACCTGCTGCTGAGTTTTTCAAATGTAACATAGCAGCACTGTAGATCTGTAATTTCATGAAGGCTAAAATACATTAAACTTGGGTAAAGGTGAGTCACTGCTAAAGCCTTTCTTTCTTTCTTTCTTTCTTTCTTTCTTTCTTTCTTTCTTTCTTTCTTTCTTTCTTTCTTTCTTTCTTTCTTT
>PVJD01001581.1:133084-156183 GCA_004026545.1 Mormoops blainvillei | reverse complement strand
CCACTTTACCCTCTTGACCTCCTCTTATCCCATTTCCCTCTGGTAATCACCATGATGTTGGCTAAAGACATTATTAAATTAAAGTATGTAAGTACTTAAATATCAGAAATTGGAAGAGTTTCAAAGTAGTCAATAAAACAAATCCATAGAGAACATGTTGTAGACTGTTTGCCCTGGCAAATTACTCGTAAACTCTGCCATCATCACTTGGTATAGATGTGCGGAATTTGAAGTAAAGGAAACTGGGCAGATAATTTTCTGTGAAATATGACAAAGGTCAAGAACTTCAGGTAGAATCTTTCTTCAGCTCTTCTCTTGGCATACATATCACAGCCTGTTTTAGTCTACTGGCATTTTTTAAATCACTTTATATTGTGATATAATTTACATACAATACAATTCACCCATGTATTTATAAATTAAATATTTTAATATATTCATAGTTATTCAACCATCACTACTGTCTAATTTCAGAACGTTTTCATTATCCCTAGAAGAAATTGTATCCCTCACATACAAGTAGGCATTCTTCATTTCCCCACAGCCAATGCTCAGTGCCCTAGCCTTAGACAGCCACAAATTTTCTGTCTCTCTAGATTTTCCTATTCTGGATATTTCACATAAAAAGAATCATATAGTATGTGCTATTTTATGTTTGGTTTTTCCACTTAGCATATTTTCAAAGTTTATCCATGTTTTTGCATATGTCAGTACTTTATTGGTTTATATGTATGATTGTCTAAATAACATTTTGTTGTGTGGATATACCACTTTTTGTTCATCTTTTTATCATTTGATGGACATTTGAGTTGCTTCTGCTTTTTGTTGTTATGATAACATTCATGTACATATTTCTATGTAGATATGTTTTTATTTATCTTGGGTTTATATGTAGAAGTGGAGCTTTTGGGTCATATAATATCTTATGCTTAACATTCTAAGGAATTGCTAGACTATTTTCCAAAGCAGGTCTATCATTTTACACTCCCACCAGCATGGTATGAGTTCCAGTTTCTCCATATTCTCTCTAAATATTGCTGTTATCTGTTTTTGCGACTACAACCATCCAAGGAGGTATAAAATGATATCTCAGCTTGGTTTTGATTTGTATTTCCTTCATGGTTAATGATGCAGAATATCTTTTCCTGTGTCTTTTTGCCATCTAGTTATACTCTTCAGTGGACTATCTCTTCATCTCTTCATGCCTTTCCCTGTTTTCTAATCAGATAGGTTTTTTTTTAAATTTGTTTTCTTCATGTTGAGTTTTAGGAGCCCTTTACATAGTCTAGCTATAATGGTGCCTAGTATATTTACTTTGTGCCCTGCAACCTTGCTGAACTTGTTTATTAGTTCTATTTTTTGTGTCACTGCTTAAGATTTTCTATATGCAAGGTCAGATAATTTACCAATAGAGTTTTTATTTCCAATCTAGATGCTTTTTTATTTTAAATTTTTAGTTATTGATTTTAGAGAAAGACAAAGGGGTAATATGGAGAACAAGGCCAATAAAATGGTATTGACCTGGTCAAAATAGTATAACATATATAAAACAAAATGGTGTCACTCATGTCAACCGAGATAACTGCCAGTCAATCCTGACACTTTGGTTCAAGAGGGAAACTACGTAAGTCATGCTAGACACACCTGACAAGGAGACACCCTAACACATCCACACATGTAAACAGAACAGCCATGTGTGCAGAGTGGGACCACCCATAGATAGGCTCCTGGAAAAATTCCCCACTTTGACATCATGGTGCCAAGACACCTATCAAAAGGCCCATAAGGGTGGAGCACACTGCTCATAAGAGTATAACTGAGGCAGGCATCAGGGCACTGCCAAGACAGTGTTGGCAACTCTTAAGACAGTTAAGGGATTAAGGAAGAAAAAACTTTAAAAAATACAAACAACAGAATGGTGATTACCACAGGAAAAGGAAGGTATGAGGAGGAAGCGGGGGGTATAGAAGGGATAAATGGTGATGGAAGACTTGACTAGGAGCAGTAAACACATAATACAATGTACAGATGATGAATTATAGAAGTGTACACTTGAAACCTATATAATTTTATTAACCAATCAATTCCAATAAATTCAAGAAAAAAGAAAATATGAAATATTTTAAAGCATCAGCATAAAAACAAAACTTCAAAAAAGAAAATGTCATTTCAGACTAAAACCTCTAAAAGAAACTATGTATTTATTAATGTTGTGGTCAGATACCAAATTCAGGCAGGTAGTAGGAAAATATCTAATGACATAAGACATGTAGGTACCTAAAACACTACAATGAGACTATTTATTAAGAATATTTTCTGGTAAGTTTATGTTTTGATAATACAAAATGTACATTTATTTCAGCATTAAGTCTGATGTGTCTGAAAAATGTACTTCTGGCAAAATAATAGAATAAATAATTACTTAAAATTACCTTTGTACAATATCTTCAGGAAAACAATTATATTAACTGTAATGTAAGGTTTAATACTTTACAAGAATCAATATAATTTATAACAAATCAAATCAACAGTTGATAACAAAAATATGAATTATTTAAATACATAAATAGCAACCTTTCCCTGTCCATACTAGTTAAAATTTTTTTGATAGATTAATGCCTACTCAGTTGACAGTGATGTCTGAGGAATTTCCACAATATTCCTTCTTTCAAGCATTCACTATATCTGTTTATTTTAACTCTTTATTTTGAAATCTCCTTTTTACTTCATTTTTACTGCCAGTCACTTAATTTAGACCCTTGTTACTCAAGTCAAATATAGAATGACATAATTTGTCCATATCCTTTCAATTTCTTCTGATTATTTTTTATCATGCCCCATTCTGATCAAAATTCATTAATAGAACCCTATAATTCACAGCATAAAGTATAATCACATAATGATTATACCTCCAGCAAGCACGGACCTTGTGACCAATTCCTGGTCCTTGATCTCTTTCAAATAGGGAAATTAGTTTATACATAATATAGACCCTGAGAAGAAAGTTTCATTTTAAGTATACCCTGAGAAGGAATTCATCAGCTGAGAGAGATTCCTTGTATACAGCTGAGGGCCCAAATTTTATGAATAATAATAGTAGGCAGCCATTTGCTAAGAGGAGCCTTCACGTACTCTGCACACTGAGGGGAACATCCGACTGAACGTTTGGCTTCCAGCCTATACCCCACTTATTTATGCTTTCTGAGTCAGTCGCTGCAGGAAAACCGTGATTTTGTCTTCCTACCAACAACCTGAGACCTCCCAATCTGATCAGAATTGCACAATTTGGATACCTCATTTACATAAAAATAGACCTTATTGAGAACCTGCATAGAAACTTTTGCTGTAAAATGTGGGCTCCCCTTTGTCTCAGTGGAACACATTTTAGGTTGCTACCTGAATCTGTGTTTCCTGGCTGCAGCTCCTTTTGCACAAATATATGCTTATTATTTATTACAGTCTAAAATTAATTTTGGTTTACACAAATGTAATGCCCAAAATTACCCAATGATCTGAAACTGGTGTATTCCTGAAATATCTTCTCTTTTTATATTTAGTTGTTTATAAATCTTTTTTTTAACTATTTGTTTTTTATGTAATATACTGAGACAACATTGATTAATAGTATATAGGTTTCAAGTATACATTTCTATAATACATGATCTGTACAGTGTAATGTGTGGCCACCACCCAAAGTCATATCTTCTTTTTTTTTTTTAAGATTTAATTTATTTATTTTTAGACAGAGGGGAAAGGAGGGAGAAAGAGAAGGAGAGAAACATCAATGTGTGGTTGCCTCTTGCGTGCCGCCTACCGGGGCATGTGCTCTGACTGGGAATTGAACTGGCAACCTTGTGGTTCCCAGGCTGGTACTCAATCCACTGAGCCACACCAACCAGAGCCCAAAGTCATGTCTGTGACTATATAGTTGGCTCCTTTTACCTTTTATCACACCCCAGCACCTACTGTCTGGTAACAACCATACTATTATCAATGTCTGTGAGGTTTTGTTTGTTTTCCTTGTTTGTTCATTTGTTGCTTTCAGTTTTATAGCTCATATATGAGTGAAATCATATGGTTAAATTCTACAATCTGACTTATTTCCCCTAGCAATATATTCTCAAGGTCCATTCATGTTGTCACAAATGGTAGTATTTCATTTTTTATTGTGGCTTAGTAGTATTCCATTGTGTATATGTACCACACTTTCTTTAGCTAATCACCTATCAAAAGATATTTTGGTTGTTTCCATGTCTTGGCCATGGTGAATAATGCTGCAGTGAACATGGGGGAAAAGTTTTCAAATTTGGTGGTAGATACTCAGAAGAAAGATTGCTGGATCATATAACTCTGGAAAACAGTATAGACGTTCCTCAAAAGATTATGAATAGAGGTTTCTAATGTTAACATCAGTTATAATAATTGCCTCATTCACAGTGAAACAACACATACTTGGGCTTAGTGATCCCTTTCCTGAATGATATAAAACAAAATTTACACACTAATAGATATTTAACTTATTTTATAGGAATTGTCTTTATGTCATTTTCTTCTAACCAAATTTAGTAAAGGACAATTTTATTCATCTTGACATCCTCATTTTAGCAAATGCTAACATACTGAGTATTCAATAACTTAGCAAAATCTGTTAGATTTTTTTCCTAAACCATTTTATACTTGTTCCTGGGCTAAATTAATTTCTCCAGTTTTTCACATTTTCCTGTAGCTAAGAAAGGTCATAGGACAATGTTTTACTCAATGAAAGATGAATTGAAGTGCTCTGCTCCAGCTTTCTGTGTATGGTCTTCATGATTTTTTGTTTGTTTGTTTGTTTGTTTTGTTTCTTTTGGTCCCAACAACCTTAGAGGATGACAAAGCCACAAGATATGCCTATAGAATTGAAAGGCACAGTAGAGTGTTATAGTACTCTGCTAAACTGTTTTTTTTTTACATCACTGAAAGACAAACTATATTTTAAACTTCTTCATATATAATTACAGTTACAAGGGCAGTACCAGATATGCATGATGGGGCAAAAGTAGGTTTACACTTGTGAGTACAAAAAGCACAGCTTATTCTTGCATTATTATTTATTAATTATTGTGCTTTTTCCCATACAAATAGCTTTAAGCTTACCATTGCCCCATACTGTATAATGTGTTAAATAAATTTTAGTATTTTCTGATTGAATAAATGAATGAAACATTTTGTTCACCACTGGCCAGTATACATAGTATCTAATGTTCTTATTTTATACTTTATAAACATAAGCATCATAATCTAGATTAAAAAAGATCAGCTTTGATATCCATATATTAGTATGTGATCATATACATATGGTCACACGCACACACACACATTAACCTTCATTTTACTCTTTTCAACAGTTGGTGCAGTTGGTAAGTTACATGACATTTCCTCTTCTCCACTGTTAATTTGGGTCTCTTGGGAGCAGTGGTGCTTCTTTATATGCAATCAACACAGTGTTCCTGACTAGCAGTCTATCCAAATATATTGCCATTGCGTCTTAAACGGTTCATTTGTCATTGTGTGTTTTGTTTGATTTCACTTTGCATGTTTTCTCATTTGGATTATCAGGTTTGGGGCATTGAAATTTCAACATCTTCACCTTGACTAAAGTTTTCCTTTGTTAAACTCCAACAGAGTTGAGTTTTGGTGAGGGGTGTATATAAATGTGGGTTGGCTACAGTTTTATCTGCTATTGTACAATTTTACAGATAAAAATCACACTAAGTTGTACTTTTATACAACCTAATGAATGATAGAATGTGCAATGTGCAGTACCATGAAAGTTCCATAGCATAATTGCAATCCTGGACACCTTTTGAAATACTTCTGGCCAAAAATTTGTGTGGAATTCAAAATTTTACCCTGCCTATTAAAATTCTAGGTGATGTGAAAGAATAATGAAATAAAATGAGGAATTAAATACCCCTAACTACTTCAGTAAGTTAATTATGAAATGAATTATTGAGTTAATGTGAACTTTACTTGCATGCAGAATGATTTTCATTTAGTATTTCCTAATGATACCAAAAATTTGAAAAGGGCAGATTTTAATGTTAGCATTTTTACTAATGCATTTGATTTTTTCAAACATAGACTTTATCTAATTATATAATGTGGCTTTTTAATGTAAAATATTTCTTAGATCTGAAAGTCAGGTGTGAACTCATATAATTATATATCAGTCTCTATTCCTCTGCTCTGCGTGTCTCTGTTGCTTTCAAAGACTTTATCATGGCAATACATTCATTTGTTTTATTTCCTTTTCTCCTTAGGTCTTTAAAGTCATTAACAAAATATTGGAGTACTGAAAACCTTTACACATTCTCAATATTCTTTTCAATATTCTCTAGTTCATTTTTCTGGCAATTCTTTCTCATGTAACTCAAATACTATAGTTTGGAAAGAAACTAGTAGCTTCAGGGTTTGAATTATACAACTTGATTTTATTAAGGCAAGAGAGAAATTCAACAAATAAGTCTAATTTCTAAATTATAAAGATATAATTCTTCAATATAATGAGAAGTAAAAAAGTAGGCTATAAAAATGGACTAAAGCTTCTAAGTAGAATTTTTGATCTCCACATTGGAATTTGAGTCTTTGTTATTGTATTAACTCAACTATAGAAAGCTTTTAGAAATAAACTCAAAGCAAGGATTCTGGAAATTCAGCATGACTTCCCCCCAACTCCACACATTTAGGAAGCTATAATCTAATAATTGAATAAAATACACATGTAAATGTTTGCAATATAAATAAAGATAATTATTAAGTACTATAGGTTTTAGAGAATGAAAAGATTCCTTCCACTGGGGAAACAAAAAAATCTTTCTAGAGATGATGGCATATGAAGTAGACCTGAAAAGACTAGGAGAATTTGCATAAATCTGTGTAGAAGAAGACATTCTAGGCAGAGGGACTAGCTAGAATTTAAATATAGTTGGGAAGTTACAGTGTTTTGTTTTGCTTTATTTTTTCTATAAAACTTTTCTTTTTTAAATAGGGAAAAAATCTGACTACCTAAATTAACTTCTTTTTTCTTTCTTCTTAAAATGACCTTTATTAACATTTTAGTATATATCTGTCCATCTAGACTTTAAAAAATAAGCATTTTTGTGACCAAATATCATAATATAGAAACAATTTTATAATATATCTTTCCATTTGAAAAATTGAGAAATTGTCTCCAGGTCAATAAATATATATTTATACTAATATTTTATCAGCTCTGGATAGCATTTGAGAATGTGAATATACCACAGTTTATTTAAATAAATTTTTTTATGATATTAAGGATTTTTTGGGTATATTTTATTGATTCTGTTATTACAGTTGTCCCATTTTCTTTTTCCTCTTTATTCCTTCCACCCTGCACTGAACCCCATCACCTCCCCCCTACACACACTTAGTTCATGTCTATGGGTTGTACATATCAGTTCTTTGGCTTCTCAATTTATTACACTAGTCTTAACCTCTCCCTGTCTATTTTTGTTTTGTTTTTGTCAACATTTTCCCACCACCACGTTCCCCAGCCCCACTCATCCTCACCTCCCACCTTCAACCCTTCCCCCATTTGGCTTTGTAGATGGGTCCTTTATGCATGTCCCTTGATGACCCTTCCCCTCCCTTTCCCCTGTCATCCCCCATCCTCCTCCCCTCTGGTTACTGTCAGTTTGTTTTTTATTTCAATGTTGCTGGTTATATTGGGAAAAAACCTGATTACCTAAATTAAACTTCTTGGCAGATATAAAACACTACACCAAATCTATGGATTAATTTTCAGTTTTTAAGTATACCTAGAGCATTTCCAAAAGTGAACCATATGATGGGACATGAAGCAAATTTAAAGACGTTTCAGTGGATCAAATATTACTAGTATGTTCTCTAACCACATTACAAAAATAACAAACAAACAAATAAATAATAAATTAAAAGCTGGAAACTAAATTTCAAGAAAAATAGAAAATTTCTATATTTAAAACAGCATAACTTTAAATACTTCATAGGTCAATAAGAAATCACATTGTAAATTAAAAGATATTTTGGACAGAATTATAACTAATAAAATGACATACCTAAGCTTGTGGAATAAAGCTAAATTTGTGCTTAGAAGAAAAGAACTATGTGTACATGAGTAAAGAATGAAATAAGCGAAATAAGTCAAAGAAAGAAAAGAAAAATACTATGCGCTTTCACTTTTATATGGAATCTAAAGAATAAAACAAATGCAAACAAGAGAGAAACGGATTCACAGATGCAGAGAACAAACTGATAGTTGCTAGATGGAAGAGGGGTTAGAGGACTGGGTGAAAAAGGTGGAGGGATTAATGAATACAAATTAGTAGTTACAAAATAGTCCTGGGAATATAAAGTACAACACAAGAAATATAGATGATAATATTGTAATATCTATGTATGGTACCAGGTGGGTACTAATAATTTTATACTATTAATTTTCAGGAAAATTAATAATTAATCTAACCATTAATTAGTTTAATTAATCATTGATTTATCTAATGATTTAATAATAATTAATATATTGTTGAATTAATAATATAGGAATTAATAATATAAGGTTCCAGCCCAAATAGTGATAAAAAGGCAACATATAAAACTCCAAAATGTAGAAGCAAAGAAATCATAAACATCTAAGTGTAAAAGTTAACAAAATAGCGGAAATATACAACATAGAGGATTACTAAATAGATGTAATGTTTGAAAATACTAATAAAGTATATAAGCCCCTGTGCAAATTTTTAGGAAGAAAAAAATGATATCACTGTAGAACATGAAGACACTAAAATCATGCATGAAGTTTATAAAAATTACTAATAAACATTTAGAAAAATAGACAAAGTTGACTTTTTTATTACCAGCAACAGTTAACAGCCTCTTTTTTTGACATTCAGTATTATTTTATATTGTGTCCATTTCCTGTCCTGCAGGTGTTCGGCGGAGAGTGAAACACATGGGAGGCTTTGCAACGCTGCAAGCCTGGGGAGAGAAGGAGAGTGCCCCCTCCAAGGAGGACACTCCTGTTCCCAGGTTTCCAGCGTTTTTATTGAGGCTGGTTACTAAGGGTGCATAGAATTGCTAACAATTGCATCTGTCTCCAGGGTATGGGAGGAGAGGGGTGAGAGAACGGTCAGGTAATGTTTACCAGGACAACCAAGAGGGAGGGAACGCTGGTTCCCCTTCAATGGCCGCGTTTGTGCCAAGTTCCACATTCAGAACTCTGCTCTTGGTGTCACAGGTACACATACCAAGGGGCTCGAACTCCCACAACATTGCCCTGGCTGGTGTGGCTCAGTGGATTGAGCACTGGCCTGTGAACCTAAGGGGCTGGTTCCATTCCCAGTCAGAGCAAATGCCTGAGTTGCAGGCCAGGTTCCCAGCTGGGGGCATGAGAGGCAACTACACATTGATGTTTCTTTCCCTCTCTTTCTCTAGAAATAAATAAATAACATCTTAAAAAATATATTATTTTATATTAGTTTCAGGTGCACAGCATAGTGGTTAGACAGTTATATAATTGTTTATGAAGCAGTGTGATTCACCATCCCCTTAACCGTTGATGATTCAAGTACTCACCTGGCACCATACATAGTTATCACAATATTACTGGCTATATTTCTTGTGGTGTACTTTATATTTCCAGCACTATTTCATAACTACTAATTTGTATTTATTAATTCCTTCAGCTTTTTCAACCAGTTGTCTAACCCCTTTTCCATCCAGCAACTATCAATTTGTTCTCTGCATCTGTGAACCTGTGTCTGTTTTGTGTTTGTTTTATTCTTTAGAGTCCATGGAATCTAAATACCATATGGTATTTTTCTTTCTTTGTCTGACTTATTTCACTTAGCATAATATCCTCTAGTTCCATCCATGTTGTTGCAAATTGCAAGATTTAATTAGTTTTTTTATGGCTGAGTAGTATTTACAGAGAAATACCACAGCTTTTTTATTCACTCATCTGCTCATGGGCACTGCGTTGCTTCCATATTTTGGCTATTGTAAATAATGCTGAAATAAACATACAGGTGCATATATTTTTTCAAATTAGTGTTTCAGAGTTCTTTTGATATATGAAAGTGAAATTGCTGCGTCATAAGGTATTTCTATTTTTACGTTTTTAAGGAAACTCCTTAATGGTTTCCATAGTGGCTGCATCCGCCAACAGTGCATGAGAGTTCCCTTTCCTCCACATCTTCACTAACAGTTTTGATTATTGATGATAGTAATTGAAACATATGTTAGGTGATGTCTCCCTGTGGTTTTAATTTGAATTTTTAATGATTAGTGATATTGAGCATCTTTTCATATGTCTATTGGTCATCTGTATGTCCTCTTTGGAGGGTGTTTATTCAGGTTCTCTGCCCTTTTTTATTTGAATCTTTTTGGTGTTACATTGTATAAATTATTGGTAAATTTTGGATGTTAACCTCTTATTGTATGTATCACAGGCAAATATCTTCTCTCATTCAGTAAGTTGTCTTTTCGTTTTGTTGATGGTTTCCTTTGCTGTGCAAAAACTGTTCGGTTTGATATAGTCCCATTTGTTTACTTTTTCGCTTAGAAAATACAATTTAAAATAGCCTCAAAAATATTTTTAATAGAAATAATCCTAAAAAATATGTTTCCAAAATTCTGTGCAAAATGAAACAGATTTGGAGGAAATTAAAAATGACAAATAAAACAAAGGGATATACCACATTTGTGGAATGCAAAATGCAATAATGTTATAAGGTCAATTTGCCTCAAATTGCTTTAGAGAATAAAAATCAATTTCTGTAAAAATACCTAGTTTTGTTTTAGTTGGAATTTGAAAAGTTAATTTCATATTTTAAATGGAACTCTGGAGGGACAAGAAACAGAAGACATTATTTTAAAAGAACAAGATGGAAAGATCTTCTTTATCTAATACCATTATTTGTTTTTCAGATACCATAAATTAAGAATATATGGTATTGTCATAATGATAAAATGAACAATGGAAAGAATAGAGTGTTCAGAAAATGTGCCATATATATATAGCACATGTAGACACTTGATTTATGACACAAGTGATATTTCTGAAAAGTGGAAAATAATATTTTTATTTGGATAGTGAGTCAGTTGGATATCCACATATTAGTAATATAAATTTGACTCCTACTTGTACAAAATCAGAAATATGTTTACATGTTCATTAAAAGAAAACTATAATACATTTACACAGTGGAATAGTATTCAGCCATAAAAAATGGAATCCTTACCTTTCACAACACAATGAATGGACCTAGAGGGTATTGTGCAAAGTGAAGTAAGTTAGTCAAAGAAAGACAAAAAACATATGATGTCACTGATATGTGGAATCTAATAAACAAAATAAGCAAATAAAATAGAAATCTACCCATAGATACAGAGAACAGACTGACAACTGTCAGAGGGGAGAGGAACTAGGACCTGGGCAAAATAGCTGAAGGTTTAAGCAATACATATACATACATACATACATGCATGCATACATAAATACATAAATAAATACATAAATACATAAATACATAAATAAATATCTCATAGACACTGACAACAGTTTGGTGATTACCAGAGGGAAGAGGTTGAGGGCAGGCAGAAGAAGGTAAATAGGAATAAATGGTGATGGAAGGAAATTAGACCTGGGATGGTGAATGCACAATGCAATATTATAAAAGTGTACACTTAAAGGCTTTATAATTTTATTAACCAATGTTACCCCACTAAATTCAATTCAAAAAGCAAACGTTACTACAAAAAGAAGAGATATATTTGAGAATGCTTAGAACAACATTAGTCCTGATGACTCTAATGTGAAACAATCTGAAAGTTCTTCAGATGTAGATAGGATAAGTTATAGCTTATAAATTATTATGAATTATAAATTTTGTTGTATAACCTCACCCATACTATGATAAATAATTTAGTTCCACATTTATATTTTATACATTATTCTGTAATATGTTTTTCTTAAAATTTAAAAATTAAAAGAATAAAACTCGGGGTTAATGTCACCTGTAAAATACCAATATATTTAGAATTGATATACTCTATTAAAAATTTGCCAATAAAACTAAACAGGACTTAGAAGTACGAGTGTCATGTTAAATAGATTGTTTAAAAATATCAACCAAGGAAAAAAAGAGAGCAGAAAGACATTATTAAAATTAGAAATAAGAGGTTGATTATTACTAATCCTGTGAACATTAAACAATAATAAATAAATATTATAAAACCCCTGTACATAAATCTGATAATTTAGATGAAATAGATCAATTCCTCTAAAGACACAACCTGCCTAATTTCATAGATGGAGAAACAGATAACCTGAAAAGGCATACATCTATTACAAAAATTTATTCAATAATTAATAACCTTTAGACCAAGATGGTTTTGCTGATGAATAAAACATATCATTTAAGGAAGATATGGTACCAATTTTCTATAAATATTTTCCAGAAAATAGTACAAGAAAGAATACTTCCTACATTCATTCTATGAGGCCTGCATTCCACTAATATTAAAACCATTGAAAGATGTTACAAGAAAGGAAACTATAGGCTAAGAGTCATCATAATAGATGCAAAAACCCTCAACAAAGTATTAGCAAATCAAATCCACTGGTGTATAAAAACATTTATATAATTACCACTGAGTAGGGTACATCCCCGGCTGATTCAACGTTCAAAAAATCACTTGATGTAATCTGTGACATCAATAGGTTGAAGAAGTAAAATGATATATCAAGTGATGCATAAAAGAGCATTTGACAAAATCTAACAAGCATTCATGATCAAAACTCTCAGCAAGCTAAGAATAGAGGGTCATTTTCCCAACTTGCTAATATATCTATGACCAACTTGCAGATATTATCATACTAGGTGGTAATTAAATGCTTTCCTTCTTAGCTGGAGAACAAGACAAAGGTGTCCCTTCCCACCACTCTTTTTCAAAACATTCTATAAGTCTTAGTTAATATAACTAGATCAGAATAGAAAATAACAGCATACAATTGGAAAAAATAAAGCCGTGTTTATTAGCAGGTAATATTATTGTCTATATAGAAAATCCCAAAGGATCATCAACAACAACAAAAAATTTATGAAACTAATAAGTGATTTTAGTGAGGTTGCAGGATAGAAATTTGTTGTAAAAAGTCAATTATTTTCTTTTATATCATCAATAAACAATTGAAAATTTCAATAAAAACACAATACTATATTAGCATTCTAAAAAGATGTATTTCAGTATAAATCTACCAAAATATGCTCCAGATCAAAATATGAGGACTCTTACAAAACTGTGAGAAAAAAAAGCAAAATTGATCTTAAAAATTAGGACATATTTTATATTCATAGATAGTAAGATTCAGTATAGTTAAAATGCTTGTTCTTCCCAACCTGATCTATATAGATTCAATGTACTCTGAATCAAGATTTTTGTAAATATTAAAAAATTAATTTTAAGGTTTACAGAGAAAGGCAAAAATACACCACCTAACACAATATTAAAAAAGAGAAAATGTTGGAAAATTGATAGTTCTCGGCTTCAAGGTTTAGTATAAAACTTTACTAATCAATACAGTGTGGTTTTGGCAAAAAAAAAAAAATATATATATATATATATATGAATCAATGGAATAGGATAGAAAGCCTAGAAACAAACCAACACAAATATATTGAACTGATTTTTTACAAAGGAGTAAAGCCAAATGAATTTTATCCAAACCCCAAAAAGAGAAAAGGATAGTCTTTCCCAACAAATGGTGCTGAAACAAGTGGACCTCCAAGTGTATTAGTGAACCTAGACCCAGAACTTATATCTTCCAAAAGTTCACTCAAAATAGATCAGAGAACTAAATGTAAAATTCAAAACTATCAAACTTGTAGAAGAAAATTTATGAGAAATTCTTGATGATGTTGGGTTTGATAATGACTTTTTAGATATAACATCAAAAAAACAATCCATGAAAGAAAAAATAAGTGGAACATCATTAAAATTAAAAACTTCTGCTCTGCAAAAGACACCAGAAAGAGAATGAAAAGACAGGCCATCAACTGGGAGAAAATGTTTACAAGACATATATCTGATACAGGACATATCCAAAGTACAAAATAAACTCTTAAAATTCAACAGTAAAATAAATTCAATTATTATGGTTTGTTATATAATAAATGCCAAATTATTCATTCTTTGAGCAATTTCATTTTTATATCATTTAAAAATCACAGACATGCTTAAAGAGAATGCTACATGATGATTCATAATAGCATTTTTGTTCTGTTGGAAAATTGAAGTCCACCTAAATATACATGGACTGAAAAACTACTGATGCAATATCCATACACCAAAATGTATGTGAACAGGAAGAATAATTATATATATAATAACAATTATATATACTGCATATACATATGTAGATATATCTTTCTTTAAATATCCATGTATATTATGGTGGAACAAAAGCATGCATTGACAGTTAAATAACAAATTTTCAGAATAGTTACCTGTGGAAGAAAATGGAATCAAGAAAAGATATACAAGTGGTCTCAGTGATAACTAGCTTACTTCTCAAAACAAATGAAACAAGTATTGCACAATAAGAGGCTGGGATAGAGTTGAGCAACACATACTGCATTTAAGTTAATCACAATGTTGAAAAAATGTTAACCATGGGTTCTATGTAGCAGTAAAAAATAGAGATATTCTAAATATATGGGCATGGATACATACTCTTCAATCGAAAAAAAAAGTTGTAGAGTAACATGTAACTTCTATAAAGAAAAAAGATCACATGTTAAACATATATATTCCTATCATATATGCTCAAAAGCGTGCAAAGCACATAATACTATTCTAAATAGTATTTATCCCAGGGAGGGGGATAAGGTTGTGTCAAGAAGTCTTTTGTTTTATCTGCAAATTTTTTTACTGTTTCCTTTCCCCCCACAAAGTGTATTTATATTATTTGACAAGGTAAAAATGAATATTTTATTTAAAACAAGGAAAACACTTGATTTTTTTAGAAAAGAAAAGGAAACAGAGAGATCTCAATCAAGCAGCTTCAAAATTATTTTTTTTCTGGGTCCCTGTAAGATGTTCAGGCTGCATATTTTATTTTATTGTATAGATAAGGTGCTGGGTAAGAAATAAAGACATTTCCAGATCTCAAAAATTACTACAAAGTAAACTGTTTTGGAAATGATTACTTGACATGTTCCCATATCACCAAGATTTCTCTCTGATGTATTATTCAAAATCTTTGTAGAGCTCAAGGCTGGTAGATTTCAGACATCATTCTTTTCTCTAGCAGTTTCTTTTCAGTCTCCTCTGTAGCCTAAGTCTCTTTAGCCCTGTGTGCTTCTCATTCTATTCATTTTTCCCAAGTCTCCACAGAGAAACTTAGGTCATAAATATAAATTGATAATACACTTATGACTTGCCCCCAACCATGTGACAATTTCCAGTCTCATTCAACTATCCAATGACTTAGAAAACTTTTCCACTTAGAGGTGCTGCATCTAGCTCCATTTTCTTTAAATATCCCTATCTAAGTAATAACCCCATTTTCAGTGGTACCTACTATTACAACCACCCACTTAGTTTTCTAAGCAAATGAAAATTTTCATACATGTATCTCTCCATTGTTTGGTATTGAATTTTTCATCCAGGCCCATCGCTGTTACTTTTTTTAAACTTTATTTTTATTATTGACAATATTACGAATACTCCATTTCTCCCATTTGCCCCCTCCACCCAGTCCCCACCCCCTCTTCCCTCAGGCCTTCACGACACTGTTGTGTGTGTCAATGGATTACACATACATTTTTTGGTTAATCTCTTCACTTCCTTTCATCCAGCCCCCTTTCCCTCCTTTCCTCTGACATCTGTCAGTCTGTGCCACATATCCATACCTCTGTCTCTATTTTGTTCATCAGTTTATTTTGTTCACTAGATTCTACATATAAGTAAGATCCTATGGTATTTGTATTTCTGTTATTAAGTACATGCAAAAAAGTGAAACCAGACCACCAACTTATACCATATGCAAGAATAAACCCAAAATGGATAAGAAGCTTAAATGTAAGTTATGAAATCATAAAATCCTAGAAGAAAACATAGATAGTAAAATCTTAGACATCCCTCATAGCAATATTTTTTGCTGCTTCTTTGTTTTGAATGTATCCACATTTTCCCCTTATCTCAGACTCTTATTTTTAACTTTGGTTCTGTAACAATTTCCTCATAAAACCTCATAAAAACCAAGTCTATTCTCCATATCACTGAAGAAGCTTCTACAACACAACACGTTCATGCCATCACTACCTTTTAATATTTACATATTTCCTATAGCATTCAGAATTTTTAAAAGACAATTACCTTGACATTTAAAATGTCTCTTACTTACTTCTCTAGCTTTATATTCAAACACATACTGCTCACTTCCTCCCAATTATAATTTTTGGCATGAAATATTATATAAGACATTTTAAATAAAAGATATCTTTAATGAGGCATAATTTACATATCATAAAATTTAGCCAATGTAACTGTCCAGTTTGACAATTTTAGTAAAGTTTTGCTATCATCACCACACTTCAGTTTTTGAATATTTGTATCACACAAAAGTCCTCCTGAGCACATTTGTAATTATTTCTTATTCCTACTCCAGCTCCAGGCAATCCTGATCTGCTTTCCAGTCTTTATAAATAATATAATATGATTACTCTGCCTTTTGGGCATTTTTTTATAATTGCAATCATATAACATGTAATCTTTTGCATCTAGAATGTTTTTGATGTTCATATATATTATATCATGTAACAACTAATGTTTCATTCCTTTTATTGCTGAAGAGTGCTCTATCATATATTACACAACAGTTTGTTTATGAATTTGCCAGCTGACAGGCAGTTGGATTGTTTCCAGATTTGAGCTATCATAAATGATGCTGCTACGAATATTTACGTACAAGTCTTTGTGTGGACAGATGTTTTTACTTTTCTTGGATAGGATCCTAGGATTTGAGTTGCTGGGTCATTTGGAGCTTTTTGCTTAACTTTTTAAGAAACTGAGAAAATGTTTTCCAAAGTAACCATACAATTTTACATTCCTCCCCCCCACCCACCCAGTAATTCACGAAGGCTCTACTTTCTTCACATTCTTGCCAGTACTTGGTATTGACTTTCCTTTGGTGATAAACTTTTCTATTGAGAATTATCTCATTGTGATTTAATTCACATTCCTCTACCAACAAATGATATAAAGTATCTTTTCATGTGCTTATTAGCTATTTGTATACCTTCAATGTTTAAATGTCTATTCAAATGTTTTGTTCAGTTTCTTGTCTTACTGTTGCTTTAAGTGTTCCTTAAATATTTTGCATACAAGAGATTATTATTTGCAAGTATATAGCCCAGGCCTGTGGGCTGTGTCTTTAGTTGGTATGTCTTGAAAAAAATGGTTTATAATTCTAAGGAGATCTGAGCTTTCATTTTTAAAATGACTAATGCTGTAGGAATTCTAAGGACTCTGCCTAACTCAAGGTCATGAAGATTTTTGCTTATTTTTTTGTTGTTGGTTAGAAGTTTTGTAATTCTAATTCTTCTATATTTTATACATTTAAGGTCTATTTTGAATACATTGTGTATGGTGTGAGAAAAGGGTGTTTTTATTTATTTATTTTAAATTTGGCAATTCAATTGTCTCAGAATTACTTAGTGAAGACAATTAAATGTTTTGGCACCTTTCTTGAAAACCAGTTGACCAAAAAAGGTAAGAGTTAATTTCTGAACTCTGAATTCTCTTTCATTTATTTATATACCTGTCCTATGCTATGACCATATTGTCTTGATCACTATATCTTTAGAGCAAGTTTTGAAAGCAGATACTGTTAACTCCTCCAACTTTGTTCTTTCTAAAAATTGTAGAAACTTGACCAGTTGTACTTGTCTGGTGGAGATGTTGAATGATATAATCACTTGGGCAAATATTTGTAAAGTTTTTGAAGGAAACTATTGGGCATATTATAATATCTAATTATTTAGCGATTATTAGATATTTATCCCAGAGAAATGAAAACTTAGTGTCATGCTAAGATGTATACACACATATTCAAAGCAGTCTTATCTGCAATAGCCTTAAACTTGAACCTGTTTATCTGTCCTTCAGTTGTGAAATGTTAAACAAACTGTAGTATATCCATACAATGGAATATTATTAAAAAATAAGCAGAATGAACTATTGATACATTTAACAACCTAGATGAACATCAAGTAAATTATGTTGGGTGAAAAATGGCAATCTTAAAATGATATATACTGTATGATTCTATTTACATAACATTTATGAAAAAACAAGTACAGAGATTGATACTGATAAATAATTTCAACTAATGGGGTCAGTGGGTACATGGTTATAAAAAGGAAGCATTAAGAAGGATTATGATGATGGTACAGTCATATATCTTGGCAGTGGTTGGTTGTAGTTACACAAAGCTGTGTGTGACAAAATTATATAGGGACACACGCACATACATACAGATGAGTGCGCGCATATACAGTTGGTGAAATCTAAAGTACCACTGTGACTTGTGCCAATATCAACTTTCTGGTTTTGATATTGTACTATAATTCTGTAAGATGGTAACATTCACAGAGCATGGGAAAATGATTCTGGTGACCTCCTTTTATATTTATTTGCAACTGCTTATAAATCTATAGTAATTTTTAAGTTGAAAAATATGAAAAAGAAGAAAATTCAGGATTTCTTGAGAATATATTTTGATTCTGAAAAATAAAGTAAGAAAAAATAAAACAAGAAAAATAATAAACATAGCTTATTAAAAACTTTTAACAAGTAGCACAAAGATATTATAGAAAATTAAGAAAATAAATAAGAGCCCAAAAGATATAAAAGTAGAATTAATTCTCACATAGGGATAACTACTCTTAGTATCCATGTGTACACATTTTTCTATCTTTTCATGCATGCAATAAATATTATTTCATAACATGTTCTTAAAAACATTACATTATGAACATTTCATCATATCGTCAAGAATTTTCTACATCATTTTAAATGTTTTCATAAAAAAGAAAATAGGTGGACGCACCATAACTTCTAAAGAAATCATTAGACATTTAATTAGGTTCTTATTTTTATTATAACAAACAGAGTTGTAATAAATATTCTTAAAGGCTATTCTTTATATAAACCCATATTACTTAGGATTCATTTCTAGATGTAGAAATTCTAGGTTAAAAATTGGGCATATTTTAAAAGATTTTTGAAATGTCTGGAAAAATTGCTCCCAAGATTCATCATACTAATGTACAGTCTCACCAGGAATATATAAATTTTGCTACATATTTATATATTCAAAACCTCTGGATATTATTGTTAATATGTGTGTTTAATATCAATATTGTTTTATTTTATATATGTACAATACCTATATATTTATTTCATTAACTTAATAGGTAAATGAATGTCACTGTTATTTTAATTTGAATTATTCTTTTTTTCACATACTTAGTGGCTATTTGTAGTTTTCTTGGTGATTTATCCATTATATTTTTAACCATTTCTGTTAGGTTATTTAACATTTTATCTAAATGACTTTTTACTTAATCAGTTTACAATAATATTCTATTTTCATATTTTAAAGACATTGACACCATTTTAAAAAGAAAAAGTATACTACATGTGCAGAGCATATTTTGTTTTTTCAAAGTATTAAATTATATTATTGTTCTTGTACTGACCTTTGGTCAGTGTTCAACAAACACTGTACTATATTTTACAAAGTTGAAAGTGCTATGGGAAGTCAATATTATTCTCTTCCCACTAGAACTAAGAAAGTTGATAAAATTTTACCATTTTTCTGTAATATTTTTTTGTCCAATATGCAGACACTATTTTAATATTTATTTGTGTATAGTTGTTTTATTGCATTTATTTATGGCCATAAGAAGTGATATTAACATATTCTCCAAGTATTCTCTCAGGTATAACATAATAAAAGACTTTAAATTATTTTACAAATGAAAGGACTCCTAGATGGAGAGCAGGATGACAGCTGTTGTGGTAAGGTGAGGGGGTGGAGGGATGGAGCAAAGGAAACAGCACTCATGGACATGGACAACAGTGTGGGGACTGCTGGGCAGAGGGAGTATAAGGGACTAAATGGTTATAGATAAAAAATACAATAAAGATTAAATTTTTAATAAGAAGAGAAAGGAAAGCAATTGGGGGTGGGGTTTGTATGACTGCCTTTCAGAGTACGAGATGTCTAGGGCTTAGTATAAACACACATCAGGATTTTTATATTCCAGTTTGGCCAATTACAGACACCTTACAAAAGTTATTTAACATAGTGGTACAGCTTAACTATTTATGTCTAATAACACAAAATCTATGAAATTATAATTAGGTTATTTTTATTTGAGATTTATTGAGCATTGTAAAAAAAAAAAAAAGACAAAATTCAGTACGTAAATAGAACCAAAAGACAGTTGTAGAAAGCATGGTCACATTTTCTATTTGCATATAATTGGTGGCAATATAACAAATTCAAAGAAGGAACATATGGTGAAGCCACTTCATAAAACATTGCTCATATCTCCAATTCATTTCTAACATGAAAATGTTGTGTTTCATCAACAGTTTTGAGAATTTGGTTACATATGTTATTGATTGTTTCCTTGTTATTCTTCAGGTTTTCTTCATAGCCATTACACAAACAGTACCTTAGGATATTGATTTTCAGGCTTTGACTTTAGTTTCTTTAGATAGATTTAACAAAAGTGTGTCTGTTTCTTTGTCTGTATGAGAGAGAGAGAGAGGGAGACAGGGGGGTGGAAGGGACAGAGGGAGAGAGGGAGAATAAGGGTGCTAGGGGGAATGTGTGTGGTCTTTTTTGTTGTATCACAAAAAAATATTGTAGACTTTCATGTGAGGTCTTATCTTTATTTTTGAACTACATTTTCCATTTTTATTTTTGAACTACATTTTCCATTAAAACAGTGCATATTTTCTCCTTGACTTCACTCTCTTTCAGCTCCTCCAAATGTTTGTTCTTCCTAATTTGTGATACTACTCTTTCAAGTTTCTATGCAGCTGAGTTGGGCTAATAGGAATATTTTAATATTTCATTAGCTAAGAGACCTATTCTAATACTAAGGTGCATTCTCCAATTAGGAAAGCTTGAATCCCTTTGGTACATGATCTAACTTTTAGTTAAACCTATTTCTACTTTTGATATACTGCTGGTTGATATGAATCATACATGTTTAATACATTAATAATATTAATGAATAATATATGCTCTGAATTCATAAAATTATATAGATTTACAAATAAAGATTATTACATAAATGCATATCTTACTCCATATCTTATGCCATTCTCTCATGATGTTCTTTAATGGTTTAGTTCTAGAAGAAAACCTGAAGCCGATAATGTGACCTACAATTATGACAGATTACACGGTGTGGCTTTTCAGTTTCTTTTCAGGTTGTTCTCCCCAGCCTTCTCAGCTCCAACTGCTAGAGGACCCCCTGCCCTGCTCCCGGTTCTCAGTAAATTTACGGTTTCCTTTTACTTCAGAGCTTCACACAGGTATTCTCCTGTGTCTACAAACTGTCTCCAATATTTCATCCTCTTCAAAAGGCTAATGACTTTCAGCTTATAGACAGCCTTCTCTGAAATGTCATCCTTAAAACCTGGTTTAGTGCATTACTCTTGTAATAATTTAATAAGTTTAGCCCCAGCTGGTGTAGCTCAGTAGATTGAGCATTGGCCTGAGAACCAAGTGGCTGCTGGTTCGATTCCCCAGTCAGAGCACATGCCTGGGTTGCGGGCCAGGTCCCCACTAGGGGGCGTGCGAGAGGCAACCACACACTAATATTTCTCTCCCTCTCTTTCTCCCCTCCCTTCCCTTCTGTCTAAATAAAAAATAAAAAAACAAGAATAATTTAGTAAGTTTATATGACATAACAAATTATTTATACTTAGCACCACACAAGACAGGGAACCAATCCATTTGGTTTATTGTTTCACCCCCATTGTCTTGCCTGTGGCCTTGGGTATGGAAGGTCCTTAAGAGTATGGATCTGACTGATAATGTATGTTTTCAGGTATTAAATACTTGTTAGAAACATAGCAGGGGAAAGGTTTAGAAGTACCATAGAGGTAATGTAATGTTCTTTGTAATTTTTCCATAAGATGTCCTTTACAATCTGTTATCTAGCCTCTGCTGGCCCACCTTTACAGACAAGTGTCCCATTGCATCACAAGCAGCCCATTCCACTTTCAGACAGCCCTGATGACTAACATATCACCTAGCTGTGGACTTCAACACTTTCACAGTCAGTACCCACCTTGACCTTACAGATCATTCTCACTTTCAAGTGCTAGGAAGATTTCTGTTGGAGAAAAATATAAAATTTCTCACTTATCAAAGGAAAACTAGTTTTTCTTTTTAATAAGTTATATATAGAAGTGCCAATATTAAAAACTAATTGAAATTTTATTGTTTCTCAAGAACTCACACTGTTTCAGAAACACAGTCCATTTCAAGGTGTAAATTGTAATATATGTTTGGAACTATAACCAAATCATAATTCTTGTCTCTCTGGAAAAAAGATGATGTTCTTCAATATAATATTGATGTTAGAATCCTATGACCTAAATATTGAGGGACCATTATAGAAGCTTGTGCACCATTATAAATAACTTAATGCCGGGCAAAATCCCAACATTCAGGTTGCTTACTTTGGCTGGTTTTAGATGTTTTAAAGAATATAGCTTGTGTGTTACTGTTATCATGCTGAGCTATCCTGTTCTTTTCCTCAGTAAAACTAAGTTCCATGAATGTAACAACTGAGAACTTTTTGGAGATTTTATATATATATATATATATATATATATATATATATATATATATATATATATATGTGTGTGTGTGTGTGTGTGTGTGTGTGTATACACACACATATCTCTATATACACATATCTCTAAAAAGGTTATATATACACATATATATGTGTGTG
>PVJD01001581.1:104906-132984 GCA_004026545.1 Mormoops blainvillei | reverse complement strand
TATAAAGTAGTATATGCAAAATATTATCCAAACTTGGGTTTCATAATGTGAAATCCACAGATGAGCTACAAAGGGTTCATGAATTCTTAAATTACTTTTAAAATATATGTGAATGTGTTTATAAATATAATTTCTATTTTTCTTTTTCCTGAGGAAAAGGTTCCTGAAGTTTATCATCTTAGCATAAGACATTCTATAATGTACAAAAATTTCAGAATTATTGTTTCTGTCTATAATCACCATTATTTTCTCTTATGGTATGCTAATAGTGAGAGCTGACACTTATTTAAATAACTCTTTTAATAGATTCAACAGTATTATGAGCTATAATTTAATTTTCACTTTGTAGATGAGAGAACTGGGTTATAGAGGCTTAGTAATGTGCCCAGGATCACCCAGCTACTAAGTGACAGAGCAAGGATTTTCACACAGGCCACCAGTTTCTAGAATCTGTGCTATAATGAATAATATTGAATGACATTTCATTAAAAATGCATGTGGTTGTTACATAGACCATTTATTTAATAACTTTATATATGCTATTGCATGTGATAATTGCAATAACATATATAAATTAAATCTAGTTATTTAATTATGAATTAAATCTAGTCTACATTTTATAGTAGAGAAAACTAAAGTTTGAATAGTTTAAATAATATCTAAATAAGATGATGTCTATACTACTTGATAATTTAGAGATTGTTCAATGAATGAAGGTTTTCTCTCTTATTCTTTCTCTTCCCGAAGGCATGACATGCAAAGGGAAACTAAAGATTATTAAAATAGGAAGTATAGTATTTGATCAGAGTGTTTATGTACTATATAAGAAAGTTTAGGAAAGCAATTAAGTTAAAGTAGAACTGAAATTTTAACACTGCCATTCCTATTCAGCAAATGTTTTCATGTAAGGAATCAGTATGGATAGCCAGGAAAAAAAAAATTCTTGTTTTTTTTAATCAAAACATTTGATACCTATTTTCATTTAGGCACCTAACCAACTCTGATTTTTCTCCACATAATTAACAGATCAGTTTTCATGTTGTTCATGGGTTCAACATTCTTCAAGAATTTAGAGATTTTTCCTATAATTTATTGATTTTATTTTGTTTTGCACAGAATCTATTCAGCTTAGTAGCATCTACTTAAAGCCAAATTTCATTTAAAATATTTTGAAATTCCGAAGCAGCATAGATGTTGGCCACACTCATGAATCTTAGAGAACATCTGTGGACATTAGCCTTGTCCGTGCTTACCATTTATTCTCCTCTTCTTATCACCTCCTCATCTTCACTAAACCCTGATTCTCCCAGGAGGCCACATCTGCAGACAGTGCTGGGAGATGGGTCTGTTCCAGGCTTAGAGCTGCTGTTTCTCATGAGAGCTTCACTCCCCTTGCCCTGTTGTCTTTATTAGGAGTCCCCATTCCCCATTTGCCTGTTCTCTCTGATACTGTTATCTCTGTCCAAGTCCTTACAGTTAGCTCATATTTGTTTTCTTCAACCTGTTACTATTTTTATATTCTGGTTTTATCATTGTTGCTGGCAACCTATCTAAGGATTGAAATCACATTGATTTCATTTTTCAGTACACAACAGCTGCCTATCATAATCTCTCTGAAACCTGTTAAGTGGACTATGGAAGGTGCTGTAATGTAGTGGAAGGAACACAGGCATTAGGAGCAGACCAGGATATGTTATTTCCTAACTCAGCAGTTTTATTCACTTATGTAGTTTGTTGATGTCTTATTATACCTGTTAACAGAAATAATACAGTTTCTCATAAACTTATTTTGAAATAGTACATGTGATTTTGTAAACTATAGCTTGCTAGGTAAATTACAAAATAAAAGTGACTAAAAGAGGACTATTCTCAGATCAATGATATAGCGTGAGATAAGGAAAAGATTATGAATAAGCCAATGCTGTAGAGTTGAGGTCCATTTGAAACAATTTAAAAATAGCAGTGTTATGGAATAGCAGTGTTATAGTCTTTAATTTGTTAATTAAAATTTTTTTGAGTACCTGTATATAGTACTATTTATAACTCCATCAGATTCAAAGGTTTATAAAAATTTATCCCTGTTAGCATTTAGGCATAAATCCTTACAGTACTTAAAAATATCTCTGTTACCTATAAATGATATTTTATGAAGATAAATCAAATAATGCTATTAAAATTAATAAAAATCAGCAATTCTAGTCAATTTCTCACTGCACTCCCATCTCAATTCAGTACTAGGTTTCATTCATTCTGTGCTAAAGAAAGTCAATAAATAGGTTAAAGTCAATAAAATTTTAAACTAATAGAGAAAATATATCATATGTACAATGGAACATCCTCCCCTATCATTCTCTGTTCTTTAATTTTGATTCAGTTTCTTTATGTTCTAATTTATTCCCCCATCCAGCTTACATATTTTACATATCCCATTAAAATGAAAGTTCCATGAGGACAGGATATAGGCTATCTTGTTTATTATTGTAGTTCCAGAATCTACAGTTAGCAATTGACACTTAGAAGCCATTCCATTCATATTTATCACATAATAATGAATTTGAGTGTTTATTTGCTGTCACTCCCTGTCTCTCTCTCACTTTCTGTCCCTCTTTCTGCTCTTCAAACTCCATGAGGACATGGACCATGTGTATTATGCTTATCAGTGTCCCAGTATGCCCCCCAAAATACTTGGTATATTTTATGTGAACAATAAATATAATGTATTGACCAAATAAAGAGGAAATGAGACACTGTCTTTTCATTTCTTTTGAAAAATTAATTATATCAATTTATCTTTTCAGAATAACTTATATTAGTCTAGTTAAAACCTTATGGCTTTGATCTAATATTTGGTAATATATTTTTTAATTGTATATGAGGTCTGTTCAGAAGGTATCCAACCATGTAATATGAAAAATAGAGACATTTCTTGAACAAGGTACAAGATACAAGAAACATTGTATGTAGGACAATGATGCCTCAGTTCCCTTTATTGTAGGCACCTTGGCACCTCACCCAGTTCTCCCAATCACCATAAGCTACCCCTCGTATGTTCCTAAATTTCATCTACCGTCTGAAATCTCTTCCCTCTCAAAGGTGATTTTAGTTTTGGGAAAAGCCAGAAATCACAGGGCGCCAAATCTGGGCTGTAGGGGGGCTGACTCACCTGAGCGATTTGATGATTCACCAAAAAGCTCTGCACCAGATGTGATGCATGAGCAGGAGTGTTGTTGTGATGAAGCTGCCAATCACCAGTTGCCCATAGCCATGGTCTTCTGAATCAATCAAATAGTTCCTGTGCAGGAATGTTCAAGCTTAATGCAAAATTTGATGCAGATATGTTGCTCTACTTGCTCAATCACGTTGAATGTGAGGGCCACACAGTATACATGTTCACTCAACAGCGTCAACTGCCCCCATTGACTAGTACAGTGGAGTCATCATTGTTCACACATGCACATTACAGTTCACCCTTCTTGGCTGCCAGGTTACATCGATGTTGTGCAAATCATTTTTGTTATACTAACAATGGCTGGACTTTTTCCAGACAGGCCTCATATGTCTTCTTTCCCCATCTAGGTTGTGTCCCTCTTATATTCTTTATTAGGGCAAAAGGGATTATTACTTTTAAGCTGCTACATAAATAAATATTTAACACCAGGCACAAATTTTATTTCCTTTCCATTTGGCCATGTCCTGTATAGATCATTGTCCTGCTTCATCTTCCTCAAGACTTTGGATGGTTTTCTTCATGTTAGACTTTTACGTGTTTATTTTGGAATGTGAGTAAGTACATTTACTTCTACCTTTATTTTTTTCTTAAAAAGGGGTTTAATGTGGCTTATAAGAAATAAGATAACATTTTTAAAAAGTAAGAAAGGAGAAGGAAAGGGAAACAAATGAAAATAAGAATGAGGTCACTACACAAGACAACACTATGAAATACAAGTATATCACAATGGTGAACCATAAATTTGCCTCTAAATGAAGGTCACCACAGAGAGTAAAATGGTTTTTATGTTATTCACTAATTTACATGATAAAAATTAACAGTTTAGTCTGTGTAGTATGACTATTGTTCCTAATAAGACTGGTAATGTATTTTCTAGTTATTCTCAGGAAGAATATTCAATTTTAATGAATGAACAACACCCCCAAGCAGAGTTCATAATTACATACAGGCAATTCCACCAGGGACTAGTGTTCTGTCCAGGAGTATGTCTTTGTGCTTATCTGGCTTAATCTGAGCAACTTGGATTGCAATCCTTTAGGAAATCCTGTGTTTTGGGCAGTTAAGTGATAATCTCCATATTTATCATTTTGCCTATACTTGGAACACTGGTACATTCATATAATTATATAAACTTTTGCAATTTTCCAGGGAAACCAGTTCCCTCTGAGAAAGGTATGGTGTCACCAGACATTCAGTCTGTGCTTTGAATGGATGTATATTTTCATCACTGGAGGGATTCTTACAGGAAACCTCAGGAAATCACAAAAGATGTAAAACTAAAAAAGTTAATAATTAATGGTTTATAAAGATGGGTGAAATTTGATCAAATATCCTAGCAGTGGTTGTGTGAGTGAAGCTGAATGTGACTTCAGCCAAATTGGCACGGAGTTCTTATTACTAATTGAAGAAAAAAGTATTAATTTTTACTCCTTGAATAAAATTGATGACTGAGGTCAGAGTCTGTATGGTATGTTACATTGGAGACAGAGAAGACGAAGAGGGGATTCAGCCCCAGTAACACTAATTTGGAAATTACTTCAGAGACAGTGCAATTTGTCTTATCTTACCTTGGATAATTCTATTTTTAAAATTAATTTATTTATTTTAATTTTTGTTCAGTTACAGTTCTTTTTAAAGAAAATATTAGTCCAATTTTAGTGATACTCTTTATAGGAGAAAATATGAAATATGCATGAAGTAAATATTTCATGAGAATGAGAAAAGCAATTCAAATTTTTAAAAATGATAAATACTATAAGCATCACCAAACACAGAAATCTGTGTTAAGTTAGTGAAGCACAATATGTTTCTGGAAAACCTATTCTTCATCATTATAGAGCTGTAGAGGAAATTAAAAACTCATAAGCATAAGCAGAATCCAGGTCTCTATAGCCATAGAACTCCATGACTTTATGTTCTACTGGGTGACGTTATAGTCCTCCCTCAAAGAATCCCTGGGAAGCTGGGGATTAGCAGTGAGAACGTTCTCCCTCCAGACTTGCTTTGCAACAGCTGCCACAGTAGCTAATTCAGGAGGAAGTATATGGCATTTCCAAGGCTTAAACAGCATTTATCTGAAGACTACACTCAGATATTATGGAATAAGTAAGATTGCTCCATCCAATCAAGCAAATTCCCTTTCCTGTCTTCCTACCAGTTCTTATGCCCAGCATTCCTCCCCAGAGATCACCCCCCCAACACACCCCAGTGCACACACATTTTTAAGACCATAAGAATTTCTCAATTTAATGGACCTAGATTGGACTTTCTGTTAATCTGGAAATATAGTGATTTAAGCAGGAGAATATTATTTAAACCCAAAATCATAAATCTAGACATTGTTGTTGTTAAGAGTTATACAAAAATTGGGAGCTTACTAAAAATAAGTTTATTGGGGTCACACTCAAAAACTTCAAGGAGTGATGGACAATAAACCTTTTAATCATTTTATTAATTTTCACCCCTCTGGTTCACCAAATGTAATCATATTGGCTGAAAATGTCAGTGCAGGTTAACAACTCATATTTCCCAGTTTTTACGTGTGCCTAGACAAAAGAGTGTTGGCACAAAAGATGGGAATCATATTTATTTCTGCAATACCCCTTTGTGCCATAATCTCAACCCCAACACACTGCTTCACTCCTAAGAGTGAAGTAAGGGTTTATGCACAAAAAGGAATTTTCTGATTTTGAGTGGGTGAGAGAAGGGGGAGGGGCAAGCAAAGGAACACAGAGGACTCATGGGCATGGACAACGTAGGGGGTTGACTGTGGGAGAGAGGTAGATGGGGTAGAGAAGAGCAATGGGGAAAAAGGCAGGACAACTTCACAACAATAAATGAAAAAAAAGAGAAAAAAGTAAGTTTAGAAACTTCCAAAAAATTTATAGAATTCATCTATACCAAATAAGAATGGTATTTCTTTTACATGATCACATTCATAATAAAAAAGCATACTTTGCAGAATGCTCTGTAATCTAAAATGTGCTTTAACGTTTATTTAGTTTCTTATTTGTATATCACAGCCCTCTCACTCATGAGGAGAGAGATACATCTATTTTTAACAATACCTTTGGAAATCTTTGGAAATAACATACAAACATTCTACTTTCAGTTACACAAGGATGGTAGGACTCATTTTTGCTTTCACAGGAGTTCCACTATATTTTCAGTTATTTGCACATCAGGCTAAATAGCAACTGGCCCTTTATTTAGAGAGTCTTCATTTTCTGCTGTTGGCACTGCCATCCTTTCAGCAGCTCTTAGCCTCTGGAGCCTGCACGTAATAAATAATACAATCTGCTGGAAGCCGCTAACAGCTTTAAATGTTTCTGCTAATGTGGCTGTGGTATTTTAGACCAGACTTTTAAAAGTTCCCTAAAATCTAGGAATTACAATAATTTTATAGGTTTAAAAGGAGATAAATTAATTAACTGCTTGATTTTTTTTGATGGCTGTCCATTTTCAGTCTCAATCACTAAGTACTAATTCTTGCCTGATATCCAAATGGCAGGGGCAGCAGTTAATCACCTGTTATAAATGGCCACACTCTTTACCATATATTCAGCAAGACCGATCTACTGAATTGCACTATAAGTTTTAGAGCCAGTGCATTAGAAGTGTACACCCCAAATAAAAAATCAGCTCTTGTTAAATTCCGAAAGGAAAAAAAAAGCCTTTTTTTCATATGTGTGTTCATATTTTATAAGGGCTGCCTCTTCACTCTCAAATTCTAATCTCTGTGGCAGGTTTCTGATAGGTATTACGAAAGAAATTGAAGCTTCCAAAGCATTTCAGAAGTGAGGTGCAGATAAAAAACAAAATAATAAAGACAAGGCTCACCCTGCCTTCATCTCAGATTGTTCTCTGAGAAAGTCTTAATGGGCAGGATGGGATGTGTATTATTAGTGGGGATAAATACTATTTTAAGGATGCTTTCAAACCACCTGAAATAAAGCCAACTTCACTCTAAGAGCTAAAGATGTGCCATTTTTGTTTCATTTGTTATATTTACTATTTTAGTGCACGTAATGAAAACCTTTCCAGTTTTGAGGTTTTGCACATTGATACAGATCAAAAAGCTAGATTTTGTTCAAAATGCTAAATATTTTTCCATGTAGAATATAATAATAAAGAAAACAGTTCAACAATTTAAGAATGCCATTGCAAATCAACCCTTTACATTTCCATTCATTAAATTTAGTTATTCCAAATTGGGGATGAACTGGGTCATTCATAATTTTAAAGTTTCATTAATTCTGCATACTTTGTTATGATTTGGAAAAAGGCTAAAATGGAGCCAGTGGCATCATTACATTAAAATATTTTATTAAAAATAATGAACTCCCTTAAGAGAACAGTTGAACTTACAAATGAAAGAACAATTCCAATACTTGACAGTGATATTCACTATATAAATGGGACAGCTATAAGTAATTATATTTTCTTTCTCTTCTTTGGCACAATGCTGTTCTGGCCTTACTGGCACTTTGTGTTGGTTTGTTTTTGACCTCACTATTTGAGCTTATTAAGGTCTTGAAATTGCCACTCTGTTTCCTCAGAAAGCACAAACCTCAGAGATTTGATGATGCATTAATTTCTCCGGGAATCATTACTATAAATGACCATTTTTCTACAAAGCTCCACCCAAACTATTCATTCAAAATTTCCTTTTCACTTTCCTGTCATCTCATTGAACAAAATATTCCTAATAGTGAAGCTCTATTGAAATCTATCTAAATCAATTTAGTGACAATCATGTGCAAAAGAGTATAGATCTAGTCATTCATAATCTTTCCCTTTAGATTGATATGCTGCTTGACTTAATATTTATGCTAACTGAACTCTTCAATTTTATTAGCACTTTCTGACTATGCTTTGAATGCATATTTTGTATGTCAAGAGGCAAACATTATGCAATCAAGGAATAGTCATGTTAACAAAGAGTTGAGTTGAAGAAGAGTTGAGGACTCTATAAAACACAAGGTTTTCCAGTAAATTGTCACAAAATTTATTTGAATTAATTTATGAATGTTCAAGTGGTAGGAGAACTTTTCTAAGAGACAAAAAAGAAAAAAAAAGCACCATAAACAAAATAACAGCTAGTTTAATTTGGACATGTGAGGTATAAACAGAGAAAGCATCGATTGTCCTGGGTAGAAGTATCAATGTCTAAGCAAAGATTAAAAAGTAAGCTTTGTACCAGTTGAAAGGTGGCCCAAGAAACCTGAAAATTCTGAAATATAGCCTAAATATTTAAGGGGTGAATAGTGCCCTCCAGCCCCTTGTGAAGAGCAAATTTAAATTATCTCTGTAGAACCAATTCACAATAAGACTTATAAGAGTTCAATATGTTGCAGTCAACAAAATAGCATAATGAATGAACAACAACAACAAAAAGACTGAAAATAACTATGGATACTTTTCATTTTATTTAATTTTTTTCAATTACAGTTTACATTTAATTTTATTTTGCATTGGTCTCAGGTGTATAGCATAGTGTTTACACAATTATAATTTACAAAATGTTCCCCGATATTTTCAGTACCCAATGGACACCATACATAGCTAGTACAACATTATTGAGTATATTACCTATGTTGTACTTTACATCTCCATGGCTGTTTTGACTATAGATATTTTAAACAATAAAATAGAACTTTTAGAAATAAACATTTATAAACAAGAGTTTAAATTAAAATCTAAATGTATGTGCCTCTGGTTAGAAGCAGAAAGTTGTAAAAGAACATTGCTCTTGAGTTAATAGAAAAAACAGGTCAGATCAACAGCATAATTGTAGTTGTTGTTATTTTCTACCCAGTATACATAACATAAGAAATATAAGTAAATTAAGTAAACCAAACTCCCGAAAATAAAGAGAGAGAAAATTCATGAGTGCTCTCATCCATCATTGGAACAGAGATAAATTTAAGTATCTGTAATAGCTAAGGGAAAGGAAAATCAGCCTAATTTTCAAAAAGTTTTATTTGCCATATGTTGATTGACATGACAGATTAGGGTCAGAAGATCCCCAGACACAGAACAAAACTATACTACCATTGAAACTATTGTCCACCAGCCTCCATGGAAACTTGGGAGTTATATAACACAACCAGAAGCAGAGAAGAAAAAGTGAGAAAAACTCTCCAGAGATTCGAGGTTTTCCAATAAAGACATGACAGGAATAGGAGTGTACCCCTTTCTGGAGATAAATATAACTCAGTTCAGTCTCTATTGGATTTTTATAGAAATGTAAAGCACAAAATAAAAACCCATAGAAAAGCAAGGAATTATTAAACATTTTTGAGAAAGGAACTAGTACAAATAAACACAAAAATATTCCACATGCTCTAATTATCAGTCACAGACTTTAAAAATCAATAATAAAATATTAGGAATCTAGTGGAATACATAAGCAATGTGGATTGAAAGAGAAAGCATTCTGGGAGGCATGTAAAGCAACAAAAATATTTTAAAGAAATTGCTTGATATAACACAATCGTAAAAATGATGGGCCCAACAGAAGACTACATTCAGGTCAATGGAAAATATAAAAATGAAGCACAAAAATTAACTGAACAAAGAACAAAGCATTAACAATTCTATGGAGACTATAAGGTTGTTTAACATAATTAAACTCTCAGGAAAGTAGAGAGACACTATAAGTCATATGAAATATTCAAGAAGATAATTGCAGAGGAATTTTCTAAATGGATGAAAGGCATCAACCAACCTATCACTAAAAACAAGGCAAGTGACATTTAAATATACCTTATATATAGTGTTGAGTTTTATAATTTTTTATAAATTTTGGATATTAACCCTTTATCAGATGTTCATATGTATTGGCAAATATGTTCTCCCATTCTGTGGTTTGTTGATGGTTTTCTTTGTTGTGCAAAAACATATTAGTTTGATGTAGTCCCATTTATTTTTTTCTTTTGTTTCCCTTGCCTAAGGAGACATATCAGATAAAATACTATTACAGACAATGTCCAAGATTTTACTGCTTATGTTTTCTTCTACTTTTATGATACTGGGTCTAACATTTAAGTAAAAAAAAAAAAATCCAATTAAAGAATAGGCAAAAGACCTGAATAGACACATCTCCAAGAAGGACACACAGATGATCAATAGACATATAAAAAATATAAAAAGAGAGGCCAAGATGGTGGGAGAGTGAATGGAAGCCACACTGACTTCCTCCCAGGACCAATCTGGAATTACAACTAAATTGGGGAGAAATCACATGGAACAAACAACTGCACGATAGCGAAAGAGAAGCCTTATAACCTCAGGCAGACAGAAGAATCAAGACATCAAGATTGTCAAGATGTCTTGACAATCATAAATACCCTTTTACCAATGGTGTTGGGAGATCTGGACAGCTACATGCAAAAAAATAAAAATGAAATTCAACCACCAACTTACACCACACATAAAAATAAACTCAAGATGGATAAGAGACTTAAATATAAGTCACAACACCATAAAAGCCCTAGAAGAGAATATAGGCAAGAAAATCTCAGATATTCCATGCAGCAATGTTTTCATGATATGTCCCCTAGAGCAAGGGACATAAAGGAAAGAATAAACAAATGGGATTTCATCAAAATAAGAAGCTTCTGCATGGTTAAAGAAAAGAGCAAAATGAAAATGGAACCAAATGTATGGGAAAATATATTTACTAATGATACCTCAGACAAGGGTTTGATCTCCAAAATTTATAAAATCTCACACGACTCCACTCTAGGAAGGCAAACAATTCAATTAAAAAATGAGCAAAGGACCTGAACAGACATTTCTCCAATGAGGACATAGAGAGGGCCCAGAAACATATAAAAGGATGTTCAGCATCACTAGCCATCACAGAGATGAAACCTAAAACCACAATGAGATACCACTTCACACCAGTTAGAATGGACATCATAAACAAATCAACAAACAAGTGCTGGTGAGGATGTGGAGAAAAAGGAATCTTAGTACACTGTTAGTGGGAATGGAGACTGGTGCAGCCAGTGTGGAAAACAGTTTGAAATTTCCTAAAAAAACTAAAAATGGAACTGCCTTTTGACCCAGCAATTCCACTGCTGAGATTATATCCTAAGAATCCCAGGACACCAATTCAAAAGAACTTATGCACCCCAATGTTCATAGCAGCACAATATACAATAGCCAACAATTGGTAACAACCTAAGTGCCCAACAGTAAATGAGTGGCTCAAAAAACTGTGGTACATTTACACAATGGAATACTATGCAACAGAAAGAAAGAAAGAGCTACTACACTTTGTGACAGCATGGATGGAACTGGAGAGCATTATGCTAAGTGAAATAAGCCAGGTGGCAAAAGACAGAAACCATATGATCTCACCTATACATAGATCCTAATCAACAAAACAAACATGCTAGCAAAATATAACCAGCAACACTGAAATAAAAAACAAACTGACAGTAACCATAGGGGAGGAGGGAAGGGGATAATGGGAAAAGGAGGGAAGGCTCATCAAGCAACATGCATAAAGGATACATCAACAAGGCCAAATGGGAGAAGGATTGAGGGTGTCAGGTGGGGAGGGGTTGGGCTGGGGAAACTGATGATGGGAAAATGTTGACAAAAAAATAGATAGGGGGAGGCTAAGAATAGTATAGGAAATTGAGAAGCTAAATAACTGATATGTACAACCCATAAACATGAACTAAGTGGTGTGGGGATGAAGGAATGGGTTGCAGTGCGGAGGGGAATAGGGGAGAAAAAAACAGGACAACCTATGAGCATAATCAATAAAATATTCCCCAAAAAGTATAAAAAGATGCTCAATGTAAATAATCATGAGAAGAATGCAAGTTAAAACCACAATGAGATAACACCTCACACCAGTCAGAATGGCTATCATCAATAAATCAACAAACAACAAGTTCTATTGAGGATGTGGAGAAAGGGGAACTCTTTTGTACTCTTAGTGGTAATATAGATTGGTGCAACCAGTGTGGGAAACAATATGGAGTTATCTCAAAAAAATAAAAAAGGAGCTGCCTTTTGATCCAATGATCCCATTTCTGGGAATATATCTGAAGAAACAAAAAACACTCGTTGGTAAGAGAATAAGCACCCCTATTTTCATTGCAGCATTATTTATGATTGTCAAGACATCTTGACAATCTTGATGTCTTGACAATCGTAAATAATGGAAATGGTCCAAGTGTCCATCAGTAGATGAGTGGATAAAACAACTATGGGACATTTACCCAGTGGAATACTACTCAGCCATATAAAAGAAAAAATTATCCTTTGTGACAGCATGGATGAACTGGAGAACATTATGCTAAGTGAAATAAACCAGTCAGAGAAAGACAAATACCATATGGTTTCACTTGTATGTGGGATCTAATGAACACACTGAAATAACAAGCAAAATAGAGAGAGACTTGTAGATAGAGAGCAAGATGACAACTATGGGGGAGTGGCATTAGGGGACAGAGGGATTGAGCAAAAAAAAAAAAAGGATGCATGGACATGGACAACAGTGTGATGATTGTGGTGGGGAGGGTGTTATGAGGTAAATAAATGATAATAGAAAAATACAATAAAAATAAAAAAAATAAATAAAAATCCCTGTATCTATGCATATTATATTCAATAGATGATAATCATGATAAATAGCAGAACTTAAAGGCATCCAGAGGGGAAAAGTACATTTATGTACAGGGAAAAATTATATGCTAATATCTTAACAGTAATAATAAAAGGTGAAAGAAAAGAAATCTGGAAGAAAAACCTGGGTGTCCTGATTCTCAGGTCCTTCAGACCACAGATCTTGGGAATTCTTAGTCTCCATAATCACATGTACCAATTCCTTTTTCTTTTGGTAGATGATAGATAGATAGATAGATAGATAGATAGATAGATAGATAGATAGATAAATAGATAGATAAGATAGATAGACAGACATACAGACTAACTGATCTGGCAGTAGAGATACACAAAATATCTGTATTGTTATTCCTAATCAACAACATAATAGAAACAAAGTGCTGAGTGACTGTGTGTATAATACTTCTGAACATTTTTGGAAAACAAATACAATGAGTTGGTTTGTTGTTCCTAATTTCACTGAACAAAGTGGTACAAGGAAAGGGTAAGCTCATGAATTCAAATTCCTAGCTAAAAAATGACATAAATGACCTCAGGATTTCTATGTGTGCACTGAAAGAGACTCATTTCCTGTAGTCCCAAGACTTATATTTTTGAAAATTGAATGCTGAATCTCATTCTGTGATTGGCTGAATTAAAATTCAAGTTAAACTCTCAGATTCATAGGGTTAAAATGAGGACATCTATTAAGAAAGAATGGGAACCCTATAAGTTAGAATGTGGATAAATGGAAAAATTCTGGTGAGGTTGGGAACGCTGAATCCCTACATTCTTATGAGTTATCTTTGCCAGTGGAAGAGGCTTCCCCACCCCAGTGGTGGCATCTTTTACATCCCCATCTAAAAGGAGTAACTCTCATTGCCTAAGAACACTGTGATGGCCTCAGCAGAGACAGTTGCCATGTAATATAATGCTGATTCTTTTCAGGACCAACTCCACCACCCCTTTTTGTTTCTAGAACTATAATTAGGCTTGAGTCACAGCAGGTCCCTAAATATAAGATACAAAGTATGGCCCATGGGGAGATGTGTTAACCTGCAAAAGAATTACTTAATTTTTAAAATTTATACAGATAGAAATCTAGGGAATATGTGTGGAAATATGTGATAAATACATAATATAGGAGTAGAAGGAATATTAAGTTGGAGTGGTTTGCATTTATTGATAGGAGTTTACCTAGCAGAGAGTCTGCATTTACTATCACACCTTGCAGACATAGAAAGGGATCTAACAATTTGGTGGATTGGCTGAACTATAGACCAAAAGGTAGCTCACAGTGAGCCAGTTGGAAATACTGTCTCTGACTTAGTTTAATACAAAATAAATGATTGAGTTTAGCAGAATGGAAGTTAGAGTGGATTTGCCATTTTGAGAGGGTACAGAAGATGTATCTGTAACAATTACTGTGAGTGAAACCCCAACATCCTTCAAAGGCTCTGTGAACACTATGCTGTAGGCCAACTATACAGTGGGAACTAGTCATTGAATTGGTAAACCTAAATGCAATGCAAGTAATTAGATCTCATGTTGACAGGGGCCAAGTGTCTTCACCCAACAGCCAAAGGCAAAGTTGCCATGTACACATCAGAGTCAAAACAGCAATTGGCATTGATTGACTCATGTACACCTATGATACTGGCTAGTTTGATTAGGATGTTCCTAGAAGTAATATAGATAAGAAGTATCTTGGCTTGTTTGGGCCCCTGTAACAGAATAGGCTATATTACTTCAAAAACAAACATTGATTTCTCACTGTTCTGAAAGCTGGGAAGTCAAATATCAAGATGTCCACAGATTCATTGTCATGAGAGTCTTCTGCCAGTCATCTATAAAATGTCTAATATTCTTACAAAAGAAGACAATTTTTAGATTAAAGTAAACTTTTAGTTATCAACATGTAGTTAGAAATATAGGAGAAAACACAAAATATATTTTAAATATAAATGATTGATCTTTAGTTTTGCCTTAACACATACAAACACACACACACAAGTCCTTAGCAGACCTAAATTTAAAAAGATTCAAAATTTAAAATGTACAAATACTTTCTTCAGTTTTAGAAGAGTTAGGTTCTGTAACAGACACTGTGCAATTAATACTAATGAGACAATTTGTATCAAAGGAATTACAACTCAAAAAAGTTGTCATTTTGCAGTCTAAAATTTAAAAAATGTGGTGGAATTATCTTTTACACTTTTATTTATGTTGAAGAATTTCAGCTAGATATGGAAGAGTTAATTTTAACAGATGGTACTTCAGCTATATTAGGTCAAAATATAAATAATTATGAAATATTAAGAGATTGATATTTCCCCTTGCTTCATTTCAGTGTATTGTACATACTGAAAATATTCACACTTGGTTTCTAAAGCAGATTTAAAATTGTTAAGCATAGAGTTGTGAAAATTGTTCAGTCTATATGACAGATGTTATGAATCATTAACAGTTTATGGGACTTGTAGAAGAAATAGAAAACAATAAATTTAATAATCCATATTTTTGATAATTCACCCTGGTTTGACATGGTAGAGGTTCTTTTTATTTTTTTTAAAGATTTTCTGTACTATTAATTCCAATTGTAGATTTTTTTAAACCAAAGAAAATGGCTGCCAAATATTTAATAATCAAAGACAAAAAAAGATAGTATAATTTATGTTTTTTCTCACAGATATCACAGTGCACTTGAATGTGATCAATTTGAAGATCAAGGAAAGGAAAAGTTTATTATCTAAATAGGCAGGTATGAAACATATGTTCAAATTAAACTTTTTAAAATGAGAATAAATTATAATTTTACACATTTTTCTAACATGAATCAACATCCTGAGCAGCAAGAAGCTGCTGTAGTTTTGGAGTAAATAGTTTATTTCTTTTTTCACAATAGTTTATCTTGAAGAAAACATACACTAAATATATATAATACATGTATAATATAGATACATATATTTATATAGTGATAGTCTGAAAGCTAGTTGCTCTTTAACAATCTGGTAATGAAAGTGACATAAATGTAGAATTATTTTTAATTCAGTGTATCTAATGTTTAATCTTTATAAAATATGTTTTAAAACTTTGCCAAATCAAATACATCAGATCACACTAGGAAGTGAAACCTTAGAGGAAGTAAATAATGTATGCTAATCATTCTCTTCTGTATTACTAACAGATGGTGTCACGTTATATTTCAAATCAACCTCATGACTGTGTTTTTATTTTTAATTATGTACATAAAATATATCTTAACAAATATAGTTACTTTTTTTTGTTACTTTTGTAATTTTTTTCCTTTTTATTCATAATACCTGGAATACATAGAAGATCACATTTAACATAAAATCAAAAGTATAGCACCAAAAAAGCAAAGTATTAAGTACGTTAACACTAATATGTTATGTAAGAACTGCTACATTTTAGGTTTCAATGGGAGGATTTTGGATGATGTCTTTCAGCACAAAATGATTTGGTTAGAAAGTCAATAAACATAATTCTTGATCTCTGCATCAATTTTGTGTTAAGCTTGAACATTCCTCTGTGGAAACTATTCTGATGATTCAAAAGGCTGCAACTATGGGCAACTGGTTGGCAGCTTCATCACAACAATGTGCCTACTCAAGCATCACTTCTCATGAAGAAATTTTTGGCAAAACATCAAATCACCCAGGCAACTCAGCCCCCTTACAGCCCAGTTTTGGCACCTCGTGACTTCTGGCTTTTCCCAAAACTAAAATTACCTTTAAAAGGGAAGAGATTACAGACCATCAGTGAGATTCAGGAAAATATGATGGGACAACTGTTGGTGACTGGGAAACTATGTGAGGTTCCAAGGGGCCTTCTTTGAATGGGACTGAGGCACCATTGCCCTATGTACAATGTTTCTTGTACATTGAATCTTCTTCAATAAATGTCTCTATTTTTCATATTATGTGGCTTGATACTTTCTGGACAGACCTCATATTCTTCAAAATCAAATCAGATTTATAATTCCTGCTTTCTTTCATAAGTAGAGCAAGAATGATTCAATGTTCCTAAATCCAAAAGACATGACTCAAGGCATATTTGAGATCTAATACGTTTTGACTCCTCTCTCTTCCACTGAATATCTCTCCTTAGAATCAAACATAAGTTCCTTTTAAAAAAATTATAATTTATCAATTATGTTATTACAGTTGTCCCAATTTTTCACCTTCGCCCCCCTCCATCCAGCATCCCCCACTCCCTTAGGCTATCCCCACACCATTGTTCATGTCCATGGGTCATATGTATAAGGTCTTTGTCTACTCCATTCCTTTACTCTGCATCCCATGTCTATTCTGTAACAACCTAACTGTACTTCTTAATCTCACCTCTCCACCCATTCCCCCACAACCTCCTCCTTTCTGGTAACCATCAAAAGCCTGTCCATATTCATGATTCTGTCTGAGTTACTCTTGTTCACTTGTTTCTTATAATTAATTGTTGATAGATATATATTTATAAGGACTTATAGCATTTTTATTGTTCATAGTTTTGATCTTTTTCTTAAATAAGTCCCTTTAACATTTCAAATTATAATGATTTGGTGATAATTAACTCCTTTAGATTTTTTCTTGTCTGGGGAGCTCTTACGTGCCCTTCAATTCTAAGTGATATCTTTGCTGGGTTGAGCAATATCAGCTGTAGATCCCTTCTTTGTGTGACTTTGAATATTTCTTACCAATCTCTTCTAGCCTGCAAAGTTTCTTTTGAGAAATCAGCTGACACTCTTAACAGAACGCCCCTGCAGGTAACGAACTGTTTTTTTCTTGCTGCCTTTAAGATTCTTTCTTTATCTTTAACCTTTGGCATTTCAATTATAATGTGTCTTGGAGTGGTCCTCTTTACATCCATCTTATTTGTGACTCTGTGCTTCCTGGATTTGCAAGTGTATTTTCTTTACCAAATTAAGAAAGTTTTCTTTCATTATTTCAAAAATAGAGTTCCCATTTCTTGGTCTTTTTCTTGCCCTTCTGGCTCTCCTATAATATGAATGTTGGAATGCTTGAATTTGTCACAGGGGTTGCTTACACTATCCTCATTTTTATGGATTCTTTTTTCTTCTTGTTGTTCTCATTGGTTATTTTTTGCTTCCTTAAGTTCCAAAACATTGACTTGATTTTTAGCTTCATCCATTCCACTATTGTTCCTCTGTAAATTGTTCTTTATTTCAATTAGTGCATCCTTCATTTCTGACTGGATCTTTTTTATGTTGTTGAGGTCTTCACTAAATTCCTTGAGCATCCTTATAACAAGTGTTTTTGAACTCTGTATGCATCTGATAGATTGTTTATTTCCATTTTGTTTAGCTCTTTTTCTGGAGTTTTGATCTGTTCTTTCATTTGGGCCATGTTTCTTTGTCTCCTCATTTTGGTATCCTCCCTGTGATTGTTTCTATGTATTAGGTAAGAGCTACTATGACTCCCTGTCTTGGTAGCATGGCCTAATATGGTAGGTTTCCTGTAGGGCACAGAAGCACAGCCTTCTCTATCACCTAAGCTGGACACTCAAGGTGCACTTTTGTGTGGGCTGAATACATCCTCCTCTTGTATTTGAGCCTGGATTGCTGTTTGCAGGTCAATGGGAGGGATTTACCCAGGTCTGTCAGCTGCAAGGATTGGCCATGACCACTGACCATCAACTTTCACCTTCTGAGGAGAATAATCTGTGTAGGGGCAGGGTGGTGGTTCTCCAATGTGGTCTGTAGCTGTCCACTAGGTGTACAAGTCCTGATTTTCCTGGGTGGTGCAGGACAAGGTTGACCTTCACCTGTGTTCTTCTCAGGGCCACCCTGCATGAGCTATAAAACAATCTGAGATGGCTGCTACTTATGCTGGGTTTGAAGATTCCAAGTGAAGCCAAGCTGTTAATCTAGGCTGGATGCTGTTAGTGTTGGGCCTGGGGTCACTTAGCAAGTGTTATGGGGTCTTGGAACTCACTAACACTAGCTGTTGCTGGTTTGAGAGGATTTAAAAAGTTGTGAAGCATGAACTAAGACCAGTGATTCATATGGAAATATCACTGTTAACAGTTTAGGTGAGCCATCAGTTGTGTTGGACAGATTCTCAGGGGATCTCCTGGACTTGGAAAACAGTGTTAGCCAGGTTGATGGAGTTTCAGGTATGGCACCCATCTGCCAACTCTGGCTCTGTGGTTGAGGATTCAGGAAAGCAACAATGGCCTCTGCCTGTCTATGTCTGGGATGAAGCTGTTCTCTAGCTCTCACCTTGATGCCAGACACTTCAGTTCCTCCCCGTATGCCACTGGTGCCTTTCAAGCTGCTACTCTGGTACTGGATCTCAGAGGGAGTGAGTCTTAGTAGGTGATTCCATGTGTGTATTCTTTCAGAGGATCTGCTTGATACTCCATTAGGTTTCTTCTACCTACTCATTTCCTGCTGGATTTTGCAGACAGAAGTTTATGGGGACTTATCTTCCTGGTACTGGAACTCTGAACTGGGGGCCTGGTGTGGGGTTGGGACTCCTCACTCCTGAGATACCTTGCCCAAATTTTTATCCACCACATATTGATGTATGACAAACCAGTTCCACTTCCCTTCTCCTTCTTCCAGTCTAGATGGATGTGGTTTCTTTAATTCTGTAGTTGTCAGACTTCCATTCAACTCAATTTCTGATGGGTCTGAGTGATGGTAGTTCTACAGAAGGGGTCCTCAACCTCCAGACCACAGACCAGTAATGGTCTGGGCCTGTTAGGAACTGAGCCACCCAGCAGGAGGTGAGCTTGAATTTAATGTGCTTGAATCATCTTGAAACAATCCCTTCAGCCCCTGTCTGTGGAAAAATTGTCTTCCCTGGAACTGGTCCCTGGTGCCAAAAAGGTTGGGGACCACTGCTGTATAACTTTGTTGTAATTTTGATGTGATTGTGTAAGGAAGTGAGCCCTGTGTACCTATGCCACCATCTTGACCAGAAGTCACTTAAGCTCCTGATCTTCCTCTTACTGTGGATCTATTCACCCAAATATTATCATTTATTCTCCTCTATATAGCACTTAAATAATGATGTTCTTTGGGCTCAATACTCCCTTGGTGATGTTATTCACTCTCATGTCTTCAAATACAATTCCCTAAATCACATCTCTAACACAAATCTACAGTTGCAGCTGCCACTCTGTATGTCACAGTGGTTACTTGTCATGTGTTTTATGTTTTATGAAACATAAAGTTGTAAGAATTCTTTAAAATTTTTATTGTGTTCCTCATGCTTTTGGTATAATATCTAGTAAACTATTGCCAAATCCAAGATAATGAAAAAATCCATATGTTTTCTTCTAAAAGTTTTATAGGCTTAGCTCTCATATTTAGAGCCTTGACTAATTCTCAGTTAATTTTTGCATATAATTTGAGGTGAAGGTCCAAATTTATTTATTTGCATGTTGGATTTGTCCAGGCATTATTTGTGAAAAATTATATTCTTTCCCTACTGGTACTTTTGTCAAATATTAATCAATAGACCATATATATATATATATATATATAGTTTATTTCTGGAATCTCAATTATATGCCACTAATCTATATGTTTATCATTATATCAGTACTGCACAGTTTTAATCACAGCTTTGTAGTAAGTTTTATAATAGGTAAATAGAAAAATAGGTCATTGAAGTTTTGATAGGTCTCACATTAAATCTTTATATCGCTCTGTTGAGTATTGGTATTTTAACAATTTTAAGTCATCGAATCCCTATGCTATTTACTTATGCCTTCTTTAATTTCTTTCTGCAATGTTTTGTGGTTTTCAGTATAAAAGTCCTGCAATTCTTTGACTAAATTTATTTCTAAGTATTTTATTTTGATGAAATTCTAAAAGAAGTTATTTCTTAATTTTCTTTTCAAACTTTAAGATTTTATATTTTTAGATAATTTTTAGGTGAAGAGCAAAATTGATGAAAGGAACAGAGATTTACTATATAACCCTTGCCCCCACACATGAATAGCCCTCACCATTATCAATGTTTCTCACCAGAGTGGTATATTTACTACTACCAATGAACCTACATTGACATATCGTGACCATCTAAAGATTATCATTTACATTATGATTCATTCTTGGTGTTGTATATTCTATGGGTTTGGATAGATACATAATGATATGTACCCATCATTTGGCATCATACAGAATATTCACTGCCCTAAAATTCTTCTGTGCTTTGTACATTAATCTCTCTCCACCTCCTAGACCCTGGCAGCCACTACTATTTTCAGGTCTCATTAGTTATCCCTTTTCCAAATGAGTGGAATCATGCAGTATGTAGCCTCTCATATTGGTTTCTTACTCTTAGTAGTAATATGCATGTATGATTCCTTCATGTTTCTTCATGACTTGATAGCTCATTGTCTTTTGGTGCTGATTAATGTTCCATTCTCAGGTTGTACTTATCCCTTCACCTGCTAGACATGTTGGTTGCTTTCAACTTTGGCAATTATGAATAATACTGCTTTAATCCATCTGCAGGTTATGATATAGCAAAAGTTTCCAGCTCCTTTGGGTGTATGTCATGGGATATGGTTTCTGATTCATATGGCAAGAGCATGTTTAGTTTTGTACAAAACTGTCTTAAAAAGTGGCTGTGTCATTTTGCATTCCCACCAGCAAGAATGAGAGTTCCTGTGGTTCCATATTCTTGTCAGCATTTGGTAGTATCAGTGCTTTGGATTTTAGTCATTCTAATTGGTGTTCAGTAGTACCTCTTTATTGGTTTCGTTTGCATTTCCCTAAGGACATATAATGTGGAAAATATTTTCATATACTTATTTGCCATCGTATATCTCTTAAATGGCTTTTAAGTGTTTTTTGGCCTAATTATTAATTGGGTTATTTGCTTTCTTATTGTTGAGTCTTAAGAATTCTTTGTATATTTTAAGTAACAGTCCATTATCAGATGTGTATTTTGCAAATATTTTCTCTTGATCTATAGCTTGTGCTCTCATTCCTTGAAATTGCCCTTCACAGAGCAGAAACTTTTAATTGTAATGAAGTATGATTTATCAATTATTTTTATATGAATTGTTCCTTTGGTGTTGTATCTAAAAAGACATTGTCATACCCAAGGTCATCTAGGTTTTCTCCTATGTAATCTAGGAAGTGGACATTCTTGTGTCTCAGAGTTAGATCTGAGATTTATTCTGTTCATTTTTTGTGAAGTGTGTGAAATCTATGTCTAGATTTATTTGTTGGAATGCAGCTATAGATTTTTTTCCAGGAAAATTTGTTGAAAAGACACTCTGTTCCACTGTGTTGACTTTGCTTCTTTGTCAAAGATCACTGTATTGGGAGGAGGAGCTATTTATGGGCTCTCTATTCTCTTCCATGATATATTTGTCTATTCTTTCACCAACTCTACAATGCCTTGATTACCATAGTTTTACAATAAATCTGGATGTTGGGTAGTATCAGCACTCCACCTTTGTTCTTTAATATTGTGTTTGGCTAGTCAGGTCCTTTTGCCTCTCCATGTAAACTTTAGAATGTTTGTTGTCAATAACTACAAAATAACTTGCAGGAATTTTTATTGAGATTGCATCAAATCTATAAATCAACTTAGGAATAGCTGAAATCTTAATAATATTGAGTCTTTCTATCCATAAACATGGAAAAATATTTACATTTATTTATTTGATTTTAATCATCAAAGTTTTGAGCTCTACCTCTTGTTGATCTTATATAGTGTTGTTAGATTTCTAACAAAGTATTTTGCTTGAGGGAGTACTGCAGTATATATTACTAAGTTTTTAATTTCAATATTCACTCATTTGTTGCTGGGATATAGAAAAATTATTTGATTTGTACATCGACCTTGTATCCTGCAACCTTGTTATGACTGTTTCTTACATCCAAGATATTTTGTGTTTTTGTTTGTTTGTTTGTTTGCTTTTTATTGATGATGCTAAATTTTCTACATAGACAATGATATCACCTGAGAACAAAAACAGTTTTATTTTTTTTCTTCTCAATCTATATATCTCTTATTTCTTTTTCTTGTCATATTGTATTTGAAAGAACCCTGTGTTGAGAAGGGACATCTTTACCTTGTACATGAACTTAATTTGAAAGCTTTGAATTTTTTGCCATTAAGTATATTAGCTGTACATTTTTTTGTAGATTTTTAAAATCAAGTTGTAGAAGTTCCCCTCTATTCCTAAATTCTGAAAGTTTTAACAGAAATGGGATATGGATCTTGTCAAATGTTTTTCCTGCATCTATTGATATGATTGTATGATTGTTTATTCCTTTTTAGCCTGTTGATATGATAAATTACATTATAAGATTTTCAAATGTTGGACCAGAATTGCATACCAGTGTTAGATCCCATTTGGTCATAGTATATAATTCTTTTTACTAATTGTTGAATTCTATTTGCTAGTATTTTGCTGAAATTTTTTTCATCTATATTCATACGAGATTTTGGCCTGCAGTTTCATTTCCTTGTAATGTCTTTTTCTGGTTCTGGTATTAGGATATCTAATGTAATGCAATGTCTTTGTCTGGTATCTGGTATTAGGGTAATGCTAGTCTCATAGAATGAGTTAAGAAATATTCCCTGTGCTTCTATCCTTGGAAAGAGATGGTAGAGTATTAGTAAAAATTTCTTCCTTAAATGTTTGATAGAGTTTACTATTGAACCTATATAGGCCTTGTACTTGCTCTTTTAGAAGGCTATTCAGTATTGGTTTGGTTTCTTTAATTGATACAGTTCTATTCAGATTGTTCATTTTCTATGTAGGTTTTAAAAACTGCCTTCTTAGGAATTGATCCATTTCATCTAGGTAATCAAATTTCTGGGGATAGAGTTTTTATAGTATTCTTATGATTCCTTTTCTGTATGTTATATGTATTATATACTATATTCTTTTCTTTATTTTTTTAATTTTGTTCTATTACGGTTGTCCCAATTTTCCCCCATTGCTCTTCCCTGTCCCACCCACACCCTGCTCCCATAGTCAACACCCATCCTGTTTCCATTGTCCATGGGTCATTTATATTTTTTCTTTACTAGACCCTTCCCCTTCTTTTCTCCCTTTCCCCCTTTCTCCCTTTCCCTCTCCCCTCTGATCCTGTCACTTTGTTCCTTGTTTCTATGCCTCTGGTCCTATTTTGCTCATTTGTTTTGTTCATTAGATTCCTGTTACAGGTGAAATCATATGGTATTTGTCTTTTGCCTCCTGGCTTATTTCACTTATCATATTCTCCAGTTCCATCCATGCTGTGGTGAAATGTAGGAGTTCCTTCTTTCTTTCTGCTGCATAGTATTTCATTGCATAAACGTCTCACAGTTTTTTGACTCACTCATTTATTGATGTTCCTTAAGATGTTTCTAGCACTTGGCTACTTAAATAATGCTGCTCTTCACATACAGATGCATAGGTTCTGTTAGAATTGGTGTTTCAGTATTCTTAGGGTATAACTCCAGCAATGGAATTACTGGATCAAAAGGCAGTTCCACTTTTCATTTATTGAGGAAATTCCATACTGTTTTCCATAGTGGTTGCACCAGTCTGCATTCCCTCCAACAGTGCTCTAGGGTTCCCTTCCCTCCACATCCTTTCCAGCACTTGTTTGTTGATTTGTTAATGATGGCTATTCTGAACAGTGTGTGGTGGTATCTCTTTGTGGTTTTAATCAGCATTTCTCTGATTGCTAGTGATGTTGAGCCCTCTCATGTGTCAGTAGGCCCTCTATATGTCCTTCTTGGAGAGGTGTCTGTTCAGTTCCTTTGCCCATTTTTTTAATTGGATTGTTTTGCTTCCTGGTGTTGAGTCATATGGGTTCTTTACATATTTTGGAGATCAAACTCTTGTCTAAGGTATCATTGGCAAATATGTTTTCCATAGGGTTGGTTCCCTTTTCATTTTGATGATGTTTCTTTAGCTATGCAGAAGCTTTTTAATTTGATATAGTCCCATTTGTTTGTTCTTTTTTTCATTTCCCTCGACCTAGAGAATATCAGCAAAAATATTGCAGTATGGGATATCTGAATTTTTTTTACTGCCTATGCTTTCCAGGATTTTTATGCTGTTGTGGTTTAGGTTTAAGTCTTTTACCCATCTTGAGTTTATTCTAGTGTATGGTATAAGTTGATGGTCTAGTTTCTTTCTTTTTCTTCTTTTTTTTTTTTTTTTTGCATAGACCAGTCCAGATCTCCTAGCAAAATTTGTTGAAGAATCTTTTATTCCAGTTTATGTTCCTGGCCCCTTTTGTCAAATATTAATTGACTAGAGAGACATGGGTTTATTTCAGGGTTCTCTGTTCTGTTCCATTGGTCTGTGTGTCTGTTTTTATGCCAGTACCACGCTGTTTTGATTACAGTGGCCTTTTAATATACTTTGATATCAGGTATTATGATCCCTCCTACTTTGTCCTTCTTTCTCAAGATTGCTGAGGCTATTCAGGGTCACTTTAGGTCCCACATAAATTTTTGAAATATTTGTTCCAAATCTATGAAATAAGTCATTGATATTTCAGTAGGGATTGCGTTGAATCTATAGATTTCTTTGTGTGATATGGACATTTTAATGATATTGATTCTTCCAATCCAGGAACTTAGTGTATGCTTCAACTTGTCTGTGTCTTCCTTAATTTCTTTCTTTAGCATTCTGTAGTTTTCTGACAACAGGCCTTTAAACTCCTTGGCTAAATTTATTCCCATATACTTTATTTTTCTTGTACTATAGTAAATTGAATTTTTCCCCCGATTTCTGATTCTGATATTTCATTGTTGGTGTACAAAATTGCCTTCAATTTCTGAATATTGACTTTGTATCCTGCTATTTTGCCAGATTCACTGATTGAGTAGTTTTTTGGTGGAGCCTACAGGGTTTTCTATGTACACCATGTGGCTTCTGCAAACAATGAGAGTTTTACTTCCTCCTTTTCAGTTTGGATGCCTTTTATTTCCTTTCCTTACCTGATCACTGTGGCTAGAATTTCCAACAGCATGTTGAATGAAAGTGTTGAAAGCAGACATCTTTGTCTTATTCTTGATGTAAGAGGGAAAGCTTTTAGTTTTTACCCATTGAGTATCATTTTGGCCATAGGTTCTTCCTCTATGGCCTTTATTATGTTTAGGTTTGCTACCTTGATTTCCACTTTGCTGAAGATTTTTACCATAAATGGGTGCTGCACTTTATCAGATGCTTTTTCAGAGTCTATTGATGTGATCATGTGATTTAGATGTTTCATTTTCTTTATGTGGTTTATTACATTTATTGATTTGTGAATATTATGCCATTCTTGCATCCCTGGATGAATCTCACTTTATCATGGTGTGTGATCTTTTTAATGTATTACTGGATCCAGTTCGCCACTATTTTGTTGAGGATTTTAGCATCTATGTTCACCAGTGATATCAGCCTATAGTTTTGTTTCTTTGTTGTGTCTTTACCTGTTTTTGGAATTAAGATGATTCTGCCCTCATAAAAAAAGTTTGGGAGACTTCCTTCTTCCTGAATTTTATGGAATAGTTAGAGATGGATAAGAGTTAGCTCTTCCCTATATGTTTGGTTTTTATGTTCCCTATAAATTCTCTTGTAAATCTACCCAGTCCATGGCTTTTGCATGCCAGGAGTTTTTTGATTACTGCTTCAATTTCATTAATAGTTATTAAGTGTATTTAGGCTTTCTGTTTTTTCTTAATTTAGTTTTAGAAGATCATATGTTTCTAGAAATGTGTCAATTTTACTGAGGTTTTTAAATTTCTTGGCATGTAGTTGTTTGTAGTAATTTTTAATTATCCTTTGTATTTCTGTGGTATAGAGTGTAATTTCTCCACATTCATTTTTTATTTTATTTATTTGGACCCTCTTTGTTTTTTTTTTCCCCTTGATGAGTCTGGTTAAAGGTTTGTTGGTTTTGTTTATCTTTTCAAAGAAGCAGCTCCTGGATTTATCGATCCTTGGAATTGTTCTTTTAGTCTCTAGTTCACTTAATTCTTCTCTAACCTTGATTGTTTCCATTCTTCTTCTTGCTCATGACTTTATCTGTTGTCGTTCCTCTATTTCTTTTAGATGTTGGGTTAAGTTTTTTATTTGAGATTTTTCTATGTTTTTTAGATAGACTTGTATTACTATGAAATTCCCTCTCAGGACTGCCTTCACTGTGTCTCAGATTTTGGGCTGTTGTGTGCTCATTTTTATTTTTTTGTTGTAACTCTCTGATTTCTTCCTTGATCTCATTGTTATCCTGTTGATTATGTAAAGCATGTTATTCAGTCCCCATGAATTTTAATGTTTGTGAGTGTTTTCCACAGGTTGATTTCTAGTTTCAAGCTATTGTGATCTAAGGAGATGCTTGATATGATTTCAATTGTTCTTGAGTTTGTTAAGGCTAGTTTTGTAGCCTACCATGTGGTCTATCTTTGAAAATGTTCCATGTGCATTTGAAAAGAATGCATATTTTGCTTCTTTTGGACAAAGTGCCCTTTATATATCAAATAAGTCCATTTGATCTGGGGTTTTGTTTAATGACACAATGTCCTTGTTCATTCTTTGCTTGGAAGACCTATCCATTGTTGACAATGGAGTGTTAAAATCCACTTCTATGAATGTGTTGCTATTGATATCTTTCTTGAAGTTCTCCAAGATTTTCTTATGCATTTTGGCCCTCCTATGTTTGGTGAATATATTTTTACAAAGGTTATAACTTCTTGATGGATTGTCTCCATAAGTATTATATAGTGTCCTCCTTTGTCTCTTTTTATGGTTTTTGTTTTGAAATTTATTTTGCCTAGGTATTATTACACCAGCTATTTTTTTTTCCATCTGTTCGCTTGGAGTATTTTTTTCCATCCCTTCATTTTGAGTCTGTGTAGATCTTTTGTTCTGCAGTGGGTCTCTGGGTCATGTTTTCTTATGCTTTCAGCTACCCCATATCTTTTGTTTGGAGCATTTAATCCATTTACATTTAAGGTTATTATTGATAGGTATTTATTCATTGCCATTTTTTCCTTAGTACCAGTGCTTCTCTCTCTCTCTCTCTCTCTCTCTCTCTCTCTCTCTCACTCTTGCTCCCTTTCTTCTTCCTCTTCTTCCTCTTCTTCTTCTTTCTTCTTCTTCCTCTTCTTCTTCTTTCTTCTTTTTCTTCTTCTTCTTCTTCTTCTTCTTCTTCTTCTTCTTCTTCTTCTTCTTCTTCTTCTTCTTCTTCTTCTCCTTCTCCCCCCCTCCTCCTTC
>PVJD01001581.1:0-104806 GCA_004026545.1 Mormoops blainvillei | reverse complement strand
TCTGCAAAGCTCCTTCTTTCATCTTCCACTTTAAATGATTCTTGCTGTTTAGAGTAGTCTTGGTTGTAGGCCTTTGCTTTTCATTACTTTAAATATTTCTTGTCATTCCCTTCCGTCCTGTAGTATTTCTGTTGAGTAATTAGCTGACAGCTTTATTGGGCCTCCCTTGTATGTTACTAGCCATTTTTCCCTTGCTGCCTTAATATTTTCTTTGTGTTTATCTTTATTTTTATTTTTTAAATATCTAATCCTTATTATATTTTTCCTATTACCATTTAGTATCCTTAAACCACCCCCCCCAGCAATCACCATGCTGTTTCCATGTTCATGAGTCCTTTTTTCTTTTTGCTCATCCCCTCCACCCCCTAACCTCACACCCTCACTAGCTGTCATCTGTTCTCCATCTATGACTGTGTCTTTGTTTTGCCTTTTAGTACCATTTGTTCATTAGATTCCACATATGAGTGAAATCATATGGCATTTATCTTTCTCCAATTGGCTTATTTCACTTAGCATAATGTTCTCTATGTCCATCTATACTGTTGCAATAGGTAATTTTTTTTTTCTTATATGGTTGAGTAAAAACGAATTCCATTGTGTAAATGCTCCACAGTTGTTTCATCCACTCATCTATTCATGGACACTTGGGCTGCTTCCATATCTTGGTAATTGCAAATAATTCTGCAATGAACAAGGAGGTACTTATGTTCTTTCAAATTAGTGTTTTGGTTTCCTTCAGATATATTCCCAGTAGTGGGAGTACTGGGTCAAAAAGCAGATCCATTTTTTAATTTTTTGATATATGTCCATACTGCTTTCCACAGTGGCTGTACCAGTCTTCATACCCATCAACAGTGAAAAAGAATTCCTGTTTCTCCACATCCTCACCAGTACTGTTTTTTTTTTAATGGAAAAAACATGATATAATTTATTTTTAGCATTGTTCAAATACAGTTTGCATTTTCCTGCCACCACTTTCCCCTGCTCCATCCACCACTACTTCCCACCCTCAATCCTAACCCCCTTTTACTTTGACCATGGATCCGTCATACATGTTCCTTGACAATGCTTCCTCTTCTTTTTCCTGTAATCCCCCTGCCCGCTTCCCTCTGGTTACTGCCAGTTTGTTCTTTATTTCAATGTCTCTGGTTATATTTCACTTGCTTGTTCATTTTTTTATTAGGTTTCACTTATACTCGAAATCATATTGTATTTGTCTTTCACCACCTGTCTTATTTCCTTTAGCATAATGCTCTGCAGTTCCATCCATGCTGTTGTGAAGTGTTGGAGCTCCTTCTTTCTTTCTGATGCATACTGATGATAGCCATTCTGACAGGTGTGAGACGGTACCTGATTATGGTTTTTACTTACATTTTTCTCATTATTAGTGATGCTGAGCATCTGTGTATTGGCCATTTGTATGTTCTCTTTGGAGTAGTGTCTATTCAGGCCCCTCACCCATTTTTTAATTGGGTTGTTTGGTTTTTTTTTTTTTTTGGTGTTGAGTTTTGTAAGTACTTTATAAATTTTAGATATTAACCCCTTATCAGATATTTCAGCAAATATATTCTCCCATTCTGTGGGTTGTCTTTTTATTTTGTTGATGATTTCCTTTGCTCTTGGATGTTTGATGGATTCCAATTTATCTTTTCTTCTGTTAGAGCCCAGTAATAAACCCATATCTTTATAGTCAATTAATATTTAACACAGAAAGCACATACAATGGGCTAAAGACAGTTTATTCAATAAATGTTGTTGGGAAAATTGGACAGATATGTGCAGAAAAATGAAAGTAGATCACCTTCTTATACCACATGCCAGAATAAAAATGAATCAGAGACTTAAATGTTAGACCTGAAACCATAAAAATCCTAGAGCAAACATAGGCAGCAAAATCTCTTTGCCTTTAAATTTTGTTATTTTTTATTATGATATGTCTTGGAGTTGGCCTCTTTGGATTCATCAGATTGGGACCATTTGTGCTTCCTGGACTTGCGTGATATTTTTTCTCATCAAGTTATGGAAGTTTTCTCTCATTACATTTTTCAAACAGGTTTTCTATGCTTGCTTCTATTCTCCTTCTGGTATTCCTATAATATGGATATTATTCATTTTATGTTGCCCTGAAGTTTCCTTAAACCCTCCTCATTCTTTTTGAGTCCTTTTTCATTTTGTTGCTCTGTCTGGGATTTTTTTCTACCTTGTCCTCCAGCTCGCTGATTCAATCCTCTGTTTCATCTAGCCTATTTTGAATTCCTCCTACTGTGTTCTTCAATTCAGAAATTGTATTCTTCATTTCCTCCTGGCTCTTATTGATGCTTTCTATGTCCTTTTACATGCTGAAATAATTAGTAATAAGTTCCTCGTAGCTTTCCTGTACTTCTCACTGAGCTCACTGAGCTTCCTTATAACTATTATTTTGAATTCAATTTCTGATAGTTTGCTTACCTATATTTCATTTAGCACTTTCTGTTGATTCCTCCTTTCCTTTTGGTTGGGGTTTTTTTCTTTGTCTCACCATTTTAGGTACTCTTCTTTTATGTTTCTGCATATTGGTTTGATCTGCTTTGACTCCATGTCTTCATGTGTGAACTTCTATCATAGGAGACCTGTGGGATCAGTGGTGCAGTCTCCTTGATTTTTGAACTTGATGCTCTTGGGATGCCCTTTATGCCATTTATGTTGGCTCTCTGGTTTGAATTGGGTTTTGATTGTTCTTGGGTCATTCTTTGGTGGAGCCTTCCCTCTGACTGGCTTACTGAGAGTCACTCTGCCCACCATGTCTTGTATGCTGTTGTGCAAGGGCACTGTTTTTTCTTTATGGATCCACCTCTGGGGATAACAAGTTCTCCCAGCCTGGTCATAGACAGCCTATTTGAGACTACCAGGGATCCATAGTCTGGCTGACTCCTTCCTTTGTTATTCTAGTCACTCTGTAATCAGCAGTCAACTTAAGCATGATAGGTTGGGGCAGAATAATTCCTGCAAGTGGGGTTATTGCTTTTCCTCAGTCTGAATCCACATGGAGAGGAATGCTCTGATTGAGCAAGGTGGATCCAGCAGTATGGGGAATGACTCAGCACCAGATCCTGGTGGCTGCTCACTCAGTTCTCTCCTGAGAGCCACCATCCCCAGCTTCTTCCCAAACATCTCTAGCCCACTCTGTCCCACCATCGTCGGAACCCAGGGTAAGTGGTTGCAAATGAAATTTTATGTGTTGGCCCTTTAAAAGGCTCTCTGTGACTCCAGCCATCTATCCTTGGCAGAGAATAACCCTGACACTTTTCACAGCAAGATATTATCTTGGTTTTTTTGGGCACTGGTGCTGTAGGCTGGGGAGCCCAGCTTGGGGTTTAGACCCCACTCTTCTTGGGGGAACCCTCTGGCCACTGAAATATTCCTGTAGCACTTCAGGTGACACCCATGGGAGTCCAGACAGCCCTCTTGCATCTACTCTGTATGCTGTACCAGTCCCACTGTGGTAAAACATTCTTTTTATTTCCATTGAATTTATAGTGATGTCCCATCTGTCATTCCTGATATTAGTTATTTGTGTTCTCTCGCATTTTGTTTTCTTTATTTTTCTTGCTAGAGGCTTTTTAACTTATTTTTTCAAATAACCAGCATTTGGTTTTATTTATTTTTCCCTGTTGATATAGTTTCAGTTGCTTTGGTTTTTGCTCTAATTGGTATTTTTTTCTGTTTTCCTATGTATATTGTGAATTTAATTTTCTCTTTTTTTTTACAGTTTTCCAAGATGGAAACTTACATTATTGATTTAGTCTTTATTTGCCAATAGATACTTCAATAGCTATTTTTCATCTTTTGTAGATTTCTGCATTGCACAAATTTTTATATTTGTTTTAATTTTCACTTAGTTCAAAATAGTTTTAAGTTTGCTATGAAATGTTTTCTTTGACACATATGTTATTTAGGAGTGTATTTTTTAATCTTCTCATCCTTAGGTAGTTTTCTGTTATCTTTCTATTATTGATATCTAGTTTAAATACTTTGTGGTGTTAAAGCAGACATTGTATAATTTTTATGTTTTTAAAATTATTAAAGCATTGTTTTTATGGCACAGAATGTGGCCATAAGTGTTCCATGTGAGTTTGAGGGGAATGTATATTTTGCTGTTGTCTTATGAAGCAGTCCATAGATATCAATTAAACACAGTGATTGATGGTATGTCATAATAATTTCTTACTGATTTTTGCCAGATGAATCTTTTTTCATAATTTCTTTGAAAATTATTTATTGCTAATGTATAAATACATAATTAATTTTATGTTCTTATTATATCCTGCAAATTTGAGAATTATTTTATTAGCTCTATTATTTCTGTGTGTATTTTAAAAAATTTTCTGTCATGAAGACATGCCATGAAGATATCATGCTATCTTCAGTTATGAATAAACAAAATTTTATTTCTTCTTTTTCAATTTAAATTTACTTTTCTAAATTTTGTTTTCAAATACAATTGCATATATTATATTAATTTTAGGTGTACAACAGTGATAAAACATTTATATAACTTATGAAGTGATCACCCTGATAAATCTAGTAGTACATATCTGATACCATATGTAGCTATTACAATATTTTTTCAATATATCCTCTATACTGTACTTTCCATCCCTGTGACTGCTTTTATCATTGGCAATTTGTAATTTTTAATACCTTTTACCTTTTATATTCACCCCCCCAACCTCCTTCTCATCTGGGCAATATTAATTTGTTCTCCATATCTATGAATTAGTTTCTCTTTTGTTTGTTCATTTAATTTGTTTTTCAGATTCTACCTATAAGTGAAATCATATAATATTTGTCTTTCTATGCCTAACTCATTTCACTTAACATAATACCCATTAGACCGTTCATGTTTTCACAAATGGGAAGATTTTATTCTTTTTTATGACTGAGTAACATTCCATTGTATGTATGAACCAAAAATTCTTTATCTTTGTATCTGTCAGTAGGATCAACTTAATTGTGCCTAATTTCTCTGCCTAAGACTTCCAATAAAATGTTTAATAAAAGTAGCAAAACAGGCATCCCTGTCTTGTTAATCACCTTAGGGGGAAGTTTTCAGTATTTTATCAATAGGACTAATGTTAGCTATGGGTTTTTTAAAGCTCTTAATTGGTATGACATAATTACCTTGTATTTCCAGTTGTTTTTTCAAATCAGAAAACAGCTTTAAATTCTGTCAAATACTTTCTGTACCACTGGAGACAATCATGTCAAGTTTGTCTGTCTTTCTATTAATGTGATATATGTCATTTATTTTCATGTGTTGAATTATCCATGCATTTCTCAATAAATCCCACTTCATTATGGTTTATAAATATTTTGATATACTGCTGGATTTGTTTTAATACTACTTGGTTGAGAGTTTTTGTAGCTATATGCATAAGATAAATGGGTTGTAATTTTTTCCATGATATTATTGTCTGGCTTTTGTATCAAGATAATACTCCTTTTTGTCTGAAACCATTGATTTTTTAAAATATATTTTATTGATTATGCTGTTACAGTTGTCCCAATTTTCCCCCTTTGCCCCTCTATACTCAGTACCCCAATTCCCTCTGGCAATCGCTGCCCTTTGTTCCTGTCCATGGATCATGCATATAAGTTCTTTGGCTACTCCATTTCCTACACTGTTTTTACATCCCCTGTGTATTTTGCACCTACCAATTTGTACTTCTTAATCTCTGCAACTTTTCCACCATTCTCCACTTTCCCCCACTCCCAACTGGTAACCATCACAATCAACTCCATATCTATGATTGTTTCTGTTCTTTTTGTTTGCTTTGTTTTTTTTGTTTGTTTGTTTGCTTTTTTACATTCGATTGTTGATCACTCTGAATATACTGGCATTTTAATGTTTATAGTTTTGACCTTCTTTTTCTTAAATAAGTCCCTTTAACATATTATATAATAAGGGGTTGGTGATGATGAACTCCTTTAGTTTTACCTTCCCTGGGAAGCACTTTATCTGCCCTTCAATTCTAAAAGATAGCTTTGCTGAATTTAGTCATCTTGGTTGTAGGTTCTTGCTTTTCATCACTTTGGATACTCTTGCCAGTCTCTTCCAGCCTGCAAAGTTTCTTTTGAGAAATCAGCTGACAATCTCATGGGAACTCCTTTGTAGGCTACTCTCTCCTCTTCTCTTGCTGCTTTTAAGATTCTCTCTTGATCTTTAACCTTTGGCATTTTAATTATGATTTGTCTTGTTGTGGTCCTTTTTGTGTCCATCTTATTTGGGATTCTCTGTGTTTCCTGAACTAGAATGTCTATGTCTTTCACCAAACTAAGGAAGTTTTCTTTTATTATTTTTTACAAATAAGTTTGCAATTTCTTGCTCTTTTCTCTTCTCCTTCCAGTACCCTTATGATTTGAACATTGGTACACTTAAAGTTGACCCAGAGTTTCCATATCCTATCCTCATTTATTTTGGATTCTTTTTTCTTCTTATTGTTCTGATTAAATTTTTTCTTCTTCCTTGTGTTCTCAAGCATTGATTTGATTCTCAGCTTTATCTATGTTGATTCCTTGTAAATTTGTCTTTATTTCACTTAGTATAACTTTCATTTCTGCCAGGGTCTTTTTATGCTGTTGAAGTGCCCAATGAGTTCCTTGTGCATGCTAATAACCAGTGTTTTGAACTCTGCATCTGATAGATTGCTTATCTCCATATGTTTTGTGAATGAAATCACATAATACATGATAAAATACTTGTAGTGGTCCATAAAATTGTAAATTATTATTATTCATTCACATACTAATTCTTAAATATTAATCTTCTAATATGTGCCAGGTGCTACACCATTATTATCATCATCACCATCATATGGGATTCTTGCCAACCGACATACCAAAATAATATCTTTGGGAAATAAATATTTCATTATCCATGATTAATAAACCTGTGCTAACATTGGCATAATTTCAGAAAAGAACTAAAAAAAGAAACATTTCAAAAACTGAGTAAATTAGGAAATGTGAGCCAAAAAATCTTTTGTAATACCTATTGGAATAATTTAATCACTTGTCTCTATAATTTATATACATTTCTGCAGGCTCTGTAAAAATTAATAAATGTTGAATGTGTGGATGAAGAAATGGATGGATGAATAGATGTTCTCATGAATCAGTGAATTAGATTTATGAGACTAATCAGAATGTATACAGTTTTTACATTAAATAATCTATTGCTTCTTAGCATAAACAGCACTAGATCGATATACATATGCATTTGGTTCTGTACATTTTGTTAGATATTCCTAGATATTCCTTTTTTAAATTTTTGTAAGATGCTTTAAAAGGGATCTCTCTGTTCTCATATAAAAGCCCTTGGGGAACCTTGAAAATTTAGATAGAAGCAGTTACCTGCAAAAAAATTATCTGTCTCCTCACTAAACAAATGCAGTTGAATTCTCTTCAGAGAAATAAGCAAGCTATTCAGATCCTTCAAACAGATTTGTACCTTTACAAGCATTATACTTTTACCATCCCTTTTCTTAGGAACCACACAATATCAGAAATTCTATAACACCATTTGTACCTAAATTAGTTAAACTAGGAAGATATTAATACTTCTTCTTTCCCTAGAGATAGTATGCTTTCTTCGGTCTGACTTTTGCTTCAGTATTTGTGAAAATTTAGATTATGCATTTTAAATAGACAGCTTTGATTTGCATAAAATATAAGTTTGCCCAAGCTCTTAAAAGCACTTCAGAGAGTATTTTAAGGCTGATAGTATTTCCCTGCTTATTATACATGCAATGCTAAACTGAATCTGCTGATATATATTTTATTAACAGTGTTTCCCCACCTCATTGCCCACATCTGCTGATTTACTGAAGGAAGCCTTTTACCTCTACTATGTATGATGCCACCGCTTCCACACTTGCCTCTTTTTCTCCCTGGTCCTGTTTGAATCAAACACCATCACGTGTGTGTGTGGAGGGGTGAGGCAGAAAAGAAAAAAAGTTCTGAGTCAGTGTATTCAGCACCTCCTCCAAGATGACTAGGATGGTAATTGGTGGAAAGAGAGGATGCGTGTGTGAGAGAGAGAATAAGAGAGAGAAGGGGGGAAGAGAAGGAGAGAGAATGAGAACAGACAATATAAATAGCATTTACCACTTGTCAAGAGTTTTCTTTTTTAATTTTATTTTTCTGTTACAGTTTACTTTTAGTATTATTTTTATTGGTTTCAGGTGTACAGCATAGTCATTAGATAATCATATACTTTGCATAGTGATCACCTGATGTATCCAGTACCCAACTGGCACCATACATAACTATTACATTATTACTGACTGTATTCCCTGTGTGGTACTTTATATCCCTGTGAATATTTTTTAACTACCAGTTTTTACTTCTTAACCCCTTTGCCTCTTTCTCCCAGTCCCCCAAGCCTCCTCCTGTTTGGCAACCACCAGTCTGATCTCTGTGTCTATGAGTCTGTTTCAATTTCGTTTGTAAGATTTCACATATTAGTGAAATAAAATGGTATTTGTCTTTCTCTGATTGAATTATTTCACTGAGAATAATATACTCTCTAGGTTTATCCATGCTGTAGCCAATGGTAAGATTTCATTTTTATAGCCAAGTAATGCTCCATCATATATATATATATATATATATCTATATATATATATATATATATCACAGCTCTTTGATCCACTGTTTTAATTAATTGGCCTTGATATTTAGACAATGCTTTCTGCATGCCAGGACCAACACCTGAAGTTCTACATTGTGGGAAATACCCTTACTTTCTACAATTACATACATCTTAAAACAGCTTTTCTTCTCTACCATGTTACTTTTAATCATTTTACCCCTTTCTACCTTCCTTCCTTCCATAGTTCTTTCTCTTCCTCTCTTCTTTCCTTCTATATCTTTGCTTCTCTCTTTTTTAACTCACTTTTTTTGTCCATAGCGTAAGCAGTGTTTCCTTAATTTTACATTAGAGACAGTGATAAAGAAATACAGCAAGATTTTATTACACATCATATTTTATTGTACTCAACAAAATTTTATTGTATTTCATTGTACTCAAATGTAACCTCATCAAAACAGAGTTCAGCATAGCTCTCAGAATTGTGATATGATGAGCATATCCCCTAATCTGCTAGATGTTCTCATTAATGCTTACCTGGACTGTTTTGAAAGTACTTGTCTTCCAACCTCCAATCTTTCTTCTATCATATTGGTTTTTGATTCACCTAACACTATTAAAGTATATGTGTGTGTGTGTGTGTGTGTGTGTGTGTGTGTGTGTGCATTTAGTTAAAAGAGGCACATTGAAATTTTGAAGTTTCATAGGAGTGCTCCATCAACAGGGAACTATGGGAGAGGTTTCTATAGAGAAGCAGGGAAGTAGAGTGAGACAATTATTTGATGGGCTATGCCCTAAGCAGTTGCCTTGTTTGGGAAACTAGCTGGCTGCTTGTGTTGTTTTTAAGTTTCACTTTCTTGGACTCCAGTTGTGTTGACTCTGGCTCATGTATTGGTTTGCTTTTGAGATATTGAGCGGATGTAATTCTTATTTCATTGGGACAAATAACAGCAGATGCGGATCTTCAGTTCTTGAACATAATTTGTTGCGGAAAACTGTTTGAGAAGCAGTTTGTTCAAAAACCAAATCTCCTTTGTCACCTGAGACACACGTATCTGATCATGCGGTTATCAGTAGGAAAGAGTTGTAGGGTAGAAAATCAAGACTTGTAGTTTTGTTAGACAACTGAGACATTTCTTTTATGAACAAGTTAGTCAAGAATTGAGTTTTTTGAGAATCAACATGTTTGAGAACCAAGATTTGACCATGTTCAGGAATATGACTGTTGGGTCAAGTGATAAGATTATCTTCACCTATGTAAAAAACTTTAACAGTAACTTCCAAACTTGCTGCACCATTTTGTATTCCCATCAATATGAATGAAAGGTACTATTCTTGCTCCACATCTCACCTGTATTTGGTGTATTTTGAATTTTAGCCACTCTAAAAGATTCATAGTGGTATCTGATTGTTTTAATTTGCAATTCCTAAATGGCATATGTTAAACAAAATTTTTCACAGATAAAGCTTTTCTAAAAGAGAGGGTTAATTGAAGTATGTGTTATTCAGTAAAGGGCCAGATGCTGGGATGTGCAGTCTAAACCTCCAGCAGCAGACTGGCTGGAGAAGACAACCTGTCAGCCATCCTGGAGTTGATGGGCTTTTACACATCAAGTTTAAATCTTTGTGAGTTGCTTTGAAAGACTGTACATTGGTTATAGATAACAGGGGTGGGAAAAGGTGAAGGGAAGCTAGGTCTGGGTTAGGTGTATAGTCTGTAAGGAAAAAGAGTTTGATGTTTTGGACTAGCTGTGAGCAACAGCCTGGAAAGTTCATGCATTGGCACCCAGGTGGGGCTACTAGGCGAGTCGATCTAGATAATCATGAAAATAGTCACATGAATGCTAATTCAAAGTTTCAACATGCATTCAGGAATGAAAACAGTCTTTCATTAGTTTTGCCCTGCAGTTGTTAATCTCTCTGGTCTCTTCCACTCTATGGCCTGTTGTAATTTAGGATGTTTCAGATTTTTTTTTTCTCACGTGCAACTTTTTATATGTTTATTTATTATGTGTATGTCTTCTTTAGTAAGGTGTCACTTGAGATCTTTCCACTTATTTTGAAATTCCAAAATCACATGTTTTTCTTCATACATAGTATTAATGTGAATTTTTACTAATATCTATTTTTTATTGAATATACACAATGATGTAAACTTAGGATGTTTCTTTATTGATGTGATATATATTTTCCCAAATAATTTTTATTAATATTTTGCATTTAAGTCAATGTGATCCCATAAGTTAGGCAAAGTGTTATTCTAAATTTGGAATAAATAACTGAAATTAGTAAGTCTCATTCAATAGCAAACATAGACAAGCATTTACTGAACACATCATCTAATGTAAAACCATAAAGGATGCCTTTCAAGTTCCTGTAATGTGAGCTCTATGGAGAGGAACTATTTAATAGAAAGGCGTAAACATACAACTCTGATAGTCGGTTTGATATATGTAATCTGCCTGCAAAAACAGATATATTATTATCTTATATCAACAGCATATAGGCAATTTGATTTAAAGAGTTCATTATTAAGGGAAATTGTTTTATTACTGATTTTGACAAAATTATATATATATATTTAAAGATTTTATTTATTTTATTTTTTAGAGAGAAGGGAAGGGAGGTAGAAAGAGAGGGAGAGAATCATCAATGTGTGGTTGCTTCTCTCATGCCCCCTACTGGGGACATGGTCCGCAACCCAGGCATGTGCCCTGACTAGAGAATCGAACCAGCGACCCTTTGATTTGCAGGCCAATGCTCAATCCACTGAGCTACACCAGCCAGGGTGATAAAATAATATTTTTAGTAAATACATGGATCAAATGTATTTTCAAAAAATATGTTGTCATTTTTATCTCAGGACATTTTTTTTCTGTTTACTGTTAGTGTTATTTTGTATTGTTTTCAGATGTACAGCATAGTGGTTAGACAATCATATACTTTACAAAGTGTTTCCCCCAATATTTCCAGTACCCACCTGGAATCACACATAGTTATTGCTAGTTCATTGACCATACTCCCTATGCTGTACCGTATATCCCGTGACTACTCTGTAACTACCAATTTATACTTCTTAAGCCCTTCACCCCAATCCCCAGTGTTCCTCCCTTCTGGCAACCACCAGTTCATTTTCTGTACCTGTGAATCTATTTCAAATTTATTTGTTTATTTTGCTTTTAGATTATGCTTATAAGTGAAATTGTGTGGTATTTGTCTTTCTCTGACTGACATTTTTCACTGAGCTTAATACCCTTTAGGTCCATCCATGCTGTCACAATGATAAGATTCCATTCTTTTTTAATTTTTTTGGCTGAGTATATCTACTACACCTTCTTTATCCACTTGTCTATTAATGGGCATTTCAGTTGCCTCTGTATCTTGGATTTTATAATAAATAATGCTGCAAAAATCACAGGGGTGCATATATTCTTTCAAATTTGTGTTTTGGGTTTTTCTGTATAAATACCCAGAAGTAGAATCACTGGGTCATAAGGCAGGTCATTTTTTGGGGGGAGGGGCTTCATATTGTTTTCCGCAGTGGCTGCACCAATCTGCATTTCCACTACATTGCACGAGGGATCCCTTTTCTCCATATTCTCGCCAACACCTGCCATTCACAGATTTATTGAAAATAGCATTGTGACAGGTATGAGATGAGGACACTTTAAATTTCATGCCAGGAGACAGCATAATTGTAAGAGTATATATAATGTATATTGTAGTAGAATTTCCGTGTTAGTAATAAAAAATCCTAGTGAGAAAAAATCACTAGGGAAGATTTTGATATACATGTAAAGACTCATTTTTTAAAGTGTTAATCATTTTTTCCACACTGCAATCCTAACTGATTCACTGCTTGAAAATGGTATAAATGCTTCATTTCCATTTTCAAGATTCCAATGTCCTCACCTTGAGCCATGAAGAGAAACAAAAGTACTAAAGTGTTTTAAATAGAATTATGCTTTATCTACTTCCTTAGCCTTCATATGAATGTGCTTCAATAATATATTTACTGTACATTTCTGAAAAAACTTCAAGAGAAAAAATTCTATCACATGATTACAGAGTTATATTTAAAACTACAGAGGATGCAGAAGAAACTTTACAAAGCAGAAACCTTCAAAAGATGTCTACTCCTATATAGATTTTCCCTAACTCAGTAAAACAAAGCCTGCATAGCCAAGAAAACCATGTTTGCTTATAGAAACACCCTGTTGTATATTTTCTTGTATGTTTTGTGCTTTAAGGTTGTTTTGTTTCTATTTTTAACACTATATTGTATAGTCACTTTTTAAAAAAAATCCTTGTTTAAAACTAGACAGCCATTTGCTAGAATACTCTAGAAACACAGTGAGTAATTAGGGTGAGAAGCATTGGATATGGTAATATATTCTGCTCTGTGCTGGGTGTCATGGAAAATTAAAAATAAACATGCCCTGATCTCTATCCATAAGCATCATGTAACATAGTGATTAAGTGATTAATCACATAGTGATTAAGATTCAATAGATAATCAATCATTGATATGAATTGTCATGTATTAAAATACCCACTTAAAATTCTAACAGTCATCTCCAAATTAACTTTTCCAAATCTGAACTATTATTTTCAGTGCCCTCCCAACCTGGACATGAGCTGTCACAGCCTTTTCCATAGCAGCAAAAATTATCCCATTCTTCCAATTGTCAGGTTAAATACCTGTAGACATCTTTGATTCTTCTTTTTTAAATTTTTATTTGTTTATTTTTAGAGAATGTGGAAAGAAGGGAGAAAAAGGGAGAGAACCATCAATGTGTGGTTACCTCTCACGCACCCCCAGCTTGGGACCTGGTGCACAGCCCAGGCATGTGCCCTGATTGGGAATTGAACTGGTGACCTTTCGGTTTGCAGGCTGGTTCTTAGTCCACTGAGCCAAGAACTAGCCAGTGCTTGATTCTTCTGTTTCTCTCACATCCCTCACCTATGTCTTCAAGAAAGTATGTTTACTTTACCTTTAAAATATATTCGTAACATGAATTTTCACTGCTTGCACTGCTACCAAAAGATTGGGGCTGTCATCAGCTTTCTTCTAAATTATTATAATAGCCTCCTATATAATTTTGCTGTTTATAACATTGGCCCCTTATTTACTTTGAAAATCTATTGTCTATTTTCCATGCGTACAGCATCCAGAACAAATATTTTAAGACCTAACAGATCATACCACTCAAATCTGAACACCACATTGAATGGCTCTCCGTTTCATTCAAAATCAAGCCAGAACCCTTACATAGTCTAGAAGGAACTACATGACCTGCTTTCATTACCAGTGGCTATTTTCTTCTTCTACCGCACAATTTTTCACTTAGTTCTTGATGTTCTTCTAATACTCCAACCACACTCTTGCCCTAGTGACATTGCTCTAGCTCTTCTGCTTACAACTACTCTCCCTGAGATACGTGTTTGACTAAATCTCTGTCTTCAAGCTTTGCTCAATTCTCATCTCCTCAGGTAGGTTTTCTTTAATTACTTTAATTAATATTGCAATATGCCCTTTATATCTATTTTACCTCATTATGTCTGTCATTCCTAGTCTCTTTTACTATGTTCTTTTTTTATATTTTTCTAGAGTCTTCTTGAAGATTAATTAGTTTCTTCTTTAATTCACTCTCTTCTCTCATACCCCATCATAGGCAGCTAAAAAAAGCTGGAAATCTCTAACTGGAATTTCACTAGCCAAGAAAACAAGGTTTATTAATGACCCTTTTTATCTCCTTAGTAGATTACAATTGGAGTGAGACCTGTGATCACCCACCTTTCTTCCTGGTGAAGAGAATAGCAAATCAAGCAAAACCTGGTGGTCTCACTGAGGTGACAAGATAGAGAGTGCCAAAGATTCTACATTTTGGCAGAATACTACCAAAGGGGATGCTACAGAAAAGAAATATTCCAAAAACTATTAAAAATAGTTACAAAGGATAAAGCCAAAAATTCAATAACCTTTGCTCTTCCCTAAGCAACAAAATTCCTACCTTCTTCTAACTCTTAGAGAGAACAGTCTCTCTTCTAAATCAAAACAATTACTTTGTTTTGTGGTTACCTATCTGTGTTTTGCTTTTACCTTCTTTGTATTCCATAAACGTTTTGAAAGCAAGTGGTCATGCACAGCTTTATATCCCATGAACAATCAACAGATATTTGTTGAATAAATAATGTTACTAAAAGAAAATATCTAGGTGTTAGATATGGAAGCTACTCATCTTCTCTTTTATCTTTAAAAGTAAATACAGCCACATAAACTTTGAAAATATGAATACACATCCATTCTTTTAAGTAAACTATGCTAATAATTTTAGTAATACAGTTGTCATATTTTCTTTTAAAAACATTCTTAACATATCATAATATATATTTTAAATCTAACTAATTGACATTAGGTGAACTTTTCAACAGTGAAACGCTGGCACTAGACAGACTATTTACACCTTATTTTAAAAATAAAACTGATTATGAGATATAATATAAGGTTTTTAAAGGAAAAAAAGAAAAAAAGACTAATTTCTGGATCTAGGCCTCATAGGTCTAAGCTTATGGATTTTATCCAACTCTGGATGCACTACATATAAAAAGTGTTGTAAACAAATTGAGTTTTTAGTTTTAACCAAGAACTAATCAAATTAGCAAATATGTAGCAGTATCTCCTTTACCATTTAACTATAAAATACGGTGATTACATAGGCAAGCTATAACCTTCCCTCAATAGTCACTATAAATGGAAAATGATGATTCTAACAAGTCTATAGGATGTGATATATCTTAAACTCACTAAATCTTCTTCATAAAAACCCACATATATTCTATAACATTGTAATATTTCTGATTATTTTACTTTATGTAGATCTGGGATTAAGTAATGGGAAGAAAATATTTCTCCTAAAGTGAAAATTATAGCCTCTGGTTACTTTAAAATATTTTTCAAGCAGATTGGGCACAATGCCTGTATTTTGTTATGATGTTCCATTTCAGATTCAGTTTCATTATCTTCTCAGTCTAATTCACATTTAAATATTTTTATATTATAGTCTTCAATTAAAAAATGTGTTGTTGCATCTTTAGGTAAAGACTGGATTGATGAAAGATTATTTAATTATTTGCAAATTGGTTGAATTGTTAAAGTTATATTTAACACATTTTTACTGAAACACTTATAATCATAAATTTGAATTTAATAGGGCTTATTTTTAGATTTATGCTTTTATATTCGATGCTATCAACCAAAATCCTACAATTATCATTGAACAAAGGGGGAATCACTTTTATCCGTTATAGTAACTTATCAATAATTCATTAATATAATAATTTATTAAAGTATAAATAAAACATACTATTTTTAAAAGTATTTGATGAGTCAAATTTAATCATGTTTTCTAAAATATTATTCATTGTACTTGAATCTATTCATCTGCATTGCTATTACTTGTACTTTTTTTTTAAATCAGTGTTAACCATCAAAAATATGACTAAGGTAAACCGAATAATGGCTCCCCAGTGATATTTATGTCCTAATCCCTGGGTCCGGTCAATATTACTGTATATGGTAAAACATGGAATTATGTTAAGGATTAAGGGATGGAGAGGCTATCTCAGCTCATCCCGGTGGGCCCTAATTGTAATCACAAGTATCTTTATTAGAGGGAGGCAGAGGGAGATTTGACAGAGACAGAAGTCGGTGTGACCAGTGAGACTGATTGTAGTGATGCAGCCACAAACCAAGCAATGCTGGAAGATGCAAGGAACAGATTCTCTTTTGGAGCTTCCAGAATGAGTATAACTTGGCCAGCATCTAGATTTTGGCCCAATAAAACCAATTTTAGACGTCTGGACTCTCTAACTGTGAGAGAATAAATTTATGTTTGTGGTAATTTTTATTATAACAGCTGCAGGGAGCTAATATAAATAATATCATTCATAATTACTCAGTCTTCGACAGGAAAAGAAAATTAGAAGAGTTGTTTAGAATAAGGTAGTAGACAATACGTAATTTTTTTTGTATTTAGGAAATTCAAAAATACCTAAATATTTGAAATAATTTTTATATTCTTTTTCTGTTCTATGATTTCTTCTTTTTCTGCTCTTAGAAAAAGAGTAGCAATAAGCATTGATTAGGTTTAGAATTCCCAGGGTCTTCCCCTGTTTGAAAATTCAATTGCTTTATTTCTCCTGAAGAGAAGACTGAATCTCTGTTAGTTTCTATTTCCTTAACTTTTTTTCACAACCTTTTATGATTTTATTTTCAATTGGGATGAAAATCTGAGATAAGGATTAGCAAAAGGGAACAAAAAATTGATCCCATTCCCAACAAACGACTTGCGTTCTGGTTAAAAATACATCAGGGGCAAGAGTAGCTGTCAGGAATAGAGGGTCACCAAAAAAGGAAAAGTGTGTGGGTAAGTTCCCTGAACTGATCTATATTTTCTCAGATTTGGGCAAATGGAATGTAAACCAGGTACGAAAAGAAAAGCATATTCCTGAACTTTCTTCTGTCTTCCATCCCTCCTTTGTAAATTCCTACCATCCAAAATCTAGTGATTGGATTTTTCTTAGGTCTTTAAATTTACAAGGAAAAAAGAATATAGTTGGAATGAAAGGAGTTTATTAAGTACATATGAGAAGAAAACAAAATCCAGGAAACTCTTTAAGGAGCTGAACCAGGTTTGTTCTTCAATAAATGCTATTCCCTTCTCCATTTAAAGGAGCCAAAAGTTAAGACCGCTTAAGTTTTGAGTTGAGTCCCTTCACCCCTTTTATTCCTGCATGGTCCTGAATTGTCCCCCATTGCCCCCTCCCACATGGCAGCCAGCCTTTTTGTTTAAATCCCACCTGGAACCTAATCCACAACCCCATTCCCCACTCCTTCCACAACTGGCTACACCTGCTAGTACTCCTGTATACTCTGTCTTTCTTGGCTGCCATAGTTGGTCCAGGCAGGTGTGGCCCCATGGTGTGGAGTGAACCACCTCCAAACTCTCGGGCACTGTAAGGGGTGGGGTGGGGGCCCTGCCTCCCAGCTACATCATGGGCCAAAGTCATGCCCATCTTCCTGGCCCAGACAGGCTACGAAGCTAGCCTGCTGTTATCAATATACAAAACTCTCAATCCCCCTATGCTGCTGCTTTTCCTAGCCCCTAAACTGGGCCTGGGGCAGGCGGCAGTCTAGGGCCTCTCAGCCTGCACCCGGCTCTGAACTTCGTTCCACACTCGTTACAGTGAATGTAATTCTTTTAAGTTTTACTTTGTACATTATATTTCATTCAGAAAATTTAGGTCACTATTTGATTTATTAAGCTAATTTTGTTTCTTTTCGATTTTTAAATGGATAATTATGTATTTTTTAAATGCCATTTCTTTCTATTATGTTTTGCTGTCTATAATTTCTTCTTGCAAGATTTAAAATTTTAGAAAAATATTAAATTTAAGTTTTTATATACAAATAAGTTTTCATATAAGAAATATAAGTAGTATCAGGGTCAATAATGAGGTTCTGGTATAACCTCTTTAGTTTTCTTCTCAAAACACAGAATACATTTTATTAGTCAAATAAAAAATAAAAACAGACACACAAATATGAGATATATTTTTGCGGCATATTCACCATCTCTCTCTTATAAGATGAAAAAGTACATTCAGGGTCACCAATGCCTCCTCTACCTTTGTTATTTCATTTATAGCTAGTTTAGTAATTTTTTATTGTTTGCTATTTTTAAATTCTGGCCCCTATCCTGCACCTTGATGAATAAAGAGAATGTGTGTTAATGTGACTTATAAAACATTTCTATTTCAAGCCTCAGTGTTATATTTTAAAAGACTTCCACAGTATGATGTGTATTAAATTACATTTTGATTTCTGTGCATTTTAGACATGTTGTAAATAAATATTGTGGTTTTCAAAGTTCTCAGAAATCTTTGTCAGGTAAAAATTGCTTTTAATATATATATTTAGCAGTATTGAGTATTATATGATATACCAAAATAAAAAAAATCTAATTTTCATAGTATTACTAGGTTTATTAGTCAGGGATCCCTGAGAAAGAGAACCAACGCAATGCCTCTCTCCTTTTTTTTTTTTTTTCCCCCTCTTTCTCCACCTCTTGATGTTATTGTAAGGAATTGGCTCAGGAAATTATAAAGATTCACCGGTCTCTAAGGCTGAAGTTGGGAAACTGGAGACTCAGGAGAGCCAATAGTATAGCTCTAGAGGAAGGCCGGTAGCTTCAAGATCCAGGAGGAGCTGACGTTTCAGCTCCTAAACAAAACAAAGCTGATGGCCTCATAGCAGAAGGTTCAGCCTCTCTGTTCTATACGGACCTTTCATCAATTGGAATAGGCCCATCCACATTAGTGAGGGAAATCTGCTTTACTCAGTCACCTGATTCAAATGTCAATCTTATCCATTACATCCACACAAACACACCGAGAATGATGTTTGACCAAATGCCTGGGTACCCCGTAACCCTGACAAGTTGAAACATAAAATTAATCACTGCACTAAGTAATGTTAAACTACAAAGTTACAATGATCTTTATTATAGAACTCAGAGTTTTCAGTATGCTAATATAAATTGCCCATTTGCATGGTATAAATATTTCTGAAATATTTTCATAATGGTCTGTATATTTTTTAAAGAACAATATGTCTCCATAACTGTACTGCAAAAAGTAATATGTAATGTACTTAATTACTTAAACCTCAGAATGATAATGGGTTAATGATCAAAAATATGATTAGCCAAAAATCATTTATTACTTCCCCTTGGTGAATTTCCAGAGTTTTTTGTACCTGCATTCACGGTAAATTACTAGCTTTAATCTCCCTATCTAGCTGTTCTTTGTCATGTTTAGCCAAATATATCAATATCTCTTTCTAACATCCAGGATTATTTATCTTATGACCAAAATATAGAGGTAATATTGGCCATAATTCTAACCAAATAATGATTCATGTATTTACTGACTGCTTGGAGATGGCCTTTCCCACATGATGAATGATTTTGACATTTTAGTGTTTCCTGTTGAACCCAATTATCTGATATTTTGATATTCCGTATACCTTCCCTGGTACAACTGATTTTTATCATGAATGACTCTCTGCATCAGAAAGGTTCAAGTGGAAATATAATATATAATCTGGTGATAATTTTGTAATATTATATGTAAATTTTTTATCAATATATTTTTTCTGATTTTGTGAGTGAGGCATTAGAAATGAAATATGAAGGTAAATATAATTAAATATTTGTTCTCTAAAAATTCTTTATTTCCTTTGTGAATTCTGTACTAGACAATTACATAAGTATAACCATTAAATTCTTACTATTTGATTCATCAAGAAAACCACAACAACTGGTTTGATCTTTTAGTTGTCTGGATGTTGAAGCTTATCTTATTGACAGTCTTTGGTCAGGTGTTCAGTAATCTGATTAGGTCACTGGATTCAAAAGTCTAAATTGAACATATTTTTGATGCTGCAAAATAAATCACAGTCTTTGTTTGGAATATTTAATGTACTTACCAATAGTATCTGTGGTGATGAATAATATACTGAAATAAATAAAACAAGACATCTTTATATTTAATAATTTGAATTGAAGTCATCATTTCCATGTTGATTAAATTATTGGCTATCATTATTCTTTGATGCAAATAGCTAGTCTTCAATGGAATAGTCTTAAAATTTGCAGTCTGATTCTCTGTGTCTAATTGCACTCTCTCTTTTATAATTATACCTGTTTCTAAAAGTGGCCTAGAACTCAAATCTATATTTCTGATTTTCTTTTCATTACTTCTCTAGATACATGTATTAGTATAGTATTTTTAAAAATCTACTTTAGCCTTTTAATTGTCTCTTAAAGTCATTGTGTTCATTTCAGTTGGTGGGCATATTTGCATATAGTTAGCTATGCACATGAGGAGGTTGAATGAGACAAATTAAATGGAAAATCTTGGGGGAGATGAACAAAGGAAATGCACAAATAATATCAGAGAGATTAAAAAAACAGAAATCAAGAAAGTGAGATTAGTTGAGGTGGGCGCTAGTGTCAAGTTTTGTAGTGTGTTATCGTATTTGTCCTCATCGTGTTCAATGTTAGTTCTCTCCCCACGATAATCTCTGGAAGACATACTTTCACACTTTCTCATTTGCCTCCACTTCTGTCATGCTGGCCACTTTTATTAATTGGATTATATATATTTGAACAATTTTGCAGATGAAAAGGAACTTATTAGTCATCTAGTTCGATGATGTGCTATTTCTGTGTGTATTTGAAAGAGTATATTTAATATTTTATATTTGAAAAAAACTGAAAAATGCAAGCCTGTTTTATAATACAAACAGCAAAATAAAATTCACATATTGTCTTGATAGCATAATAATTAAAAACACTGTTTGAAGGGTCATAGTATCAAAGCGGGAAGGGTACACTCAGATTGCCTTGGACTATTTAGTGTAGTTCTTTAAGTTTTTATAGTTTTTAGTAGTTATCCTGTTTAAATGTAAAATTTAATTGAACCTGATGAACATAATTGCTTAGCTTATTATTTTCATAAAATGAGCATACCCAGGTAACCAATACCCAGGTTAAGAAACAGAACATCACTGTTACTCCAGAAATCTATATCCTTTTTTGTTAAAAATACAAGCCATTCCCTACCTCATTCTGAAAATTTCCCTAGGGCCTCTTTTGCCTTACTCCTCACCCCCAGCTGAAAATCATAGGTCTAATCTTACAACCTAGTTTGCAGATGAAGAGTTTGAGGCCACAAGAGGTTAAAGCAACTTTCCAAGAGTAATGGAGTAGAGGAAATGAGGAAGCAAGAGGGAAAACTAGTACACACAGGGTGGAGCAAAAATAGGCTTACAGCTGTGAGTATACAAAACACCTAGCTTGTCTTAGTTCAATAGGCACTTTAAGTTTCTAATTATAGCAGACTAGAACAAAACAGAGGAGTAATATGGTGAGATTTACAGATTTTGGAAAAATTTATTGTGGCTACCATGTGGAGAATAACAGGGTGAAGGAGATAAAAGTGGAATAGGTGAGAGATGATGGTTTGGACTAAGGTGGTGGCATAGTATAAATGAGGAGAAGTTGGTGGATCTGATAGATACTTAGGTAGGTTTGACAGAATTTGGTGATTGACTGAATGTGAAGATAACTCAACAGTGAGCAATATCAATCAAGAAAGAAAAAATGGCGGTATAGATTTGAAGAAGTTGGATGCTACCTGAGAGATCTTGTGGATAAGATGAAAGTGAAGTACAACAGCTTGTCCCAAATCCCTTAGCTAAACAGAACAGGGATAAAACCTAGTATTTTGGTCTCCTAATCACAAGAACTCTCTATTACCCCAGGACCTCATTCTCATTGTTTTCTTTCTTTTCCCCTCCCCACTATTTCCTTAGGAGATCTTCAAAGGTAAGATAGTTTATCTTGATGGTGGACCCAGTAATATTTTTTATTTGTTTGTTTTTCAAGCAACTGACTGGAGAAGTGAAATCACTGGCAGCTGCAACATTTTGTACTGGAAAGACCAGACTTTTGGGTGTGTTGGGATGACAGTATCTTCTCAAAACAATGTGTGCTTTCATGTAGCCCAGCTTATTATAGTTATAAATCATGAGGAAAAGAAAGAAGATTCCATTTCCTCAGCTCTTTTTCTTGTAGTTGTTCCCTCAAGGAAGGACCATGATAATAAAGGCCTTTATATCTTATTATTGTGCTAATGAAAGAAATGCCAGATCATGTATTCTGTCTCACACTGAGAGCTATAAAACATTTATCTCAAGCTCAGCTTCAGATGGACAATATTTGTTCTCTTAATTTTATTATACATGAGCATACATGAACAGAAAGAAGCCAATTGTCAATGTCCTTGAGTAGCAATCTTAAATGCTGTGTATTTGCTAATTGAATCATTTACTTCCATTACGAACCTGGGGGTCAAAGTCATCAGACAAAGCAAAACTTCTTAGAAAGAACTGTTGGTCACGTATTTAAAAATGTTATTCTCATTTAATATGTTCTTCATAATCTTTGCAATAGATAATAATATGTGGCAGTATTTTTCCCCCATGCAAAATATATTAATGATACAATAACTAAAACAATTTTGATAGCAAGAACTCTCTCTTTGCCTCTCTCTATTTTGTGCCATCCACAGCTCTACCAGTGGGTACTGTTACAATCTCCATTTAACTGATGAGGGAAGTGAAGCACTGACAGATTAAGTAACTTTGAAAAAGCACAAAGATAAATTCACTGCCATAAACCAGTGATAATCTTTTTAACCTCATAGCACATGTAAGTTAATTACTAAAATTCTGTGGCACACAGAAAAAAATATATGTTTTGATGATCTAACCAAAAAAAGTATAATTTTGATTCATTCACACTGGATGGCTATTGTATTGGCTGTTGTCCTTTTTTTTATTTGACAGTTTAAGGGAAAAATGGTCAGTGCCCCTGGCTAAATAATTAGACATTGCACATATTAAGAAATCTGGGGGCACAGTGTTTGAAAATTGTTATCCTAGACTAAGCAATTATATTAAATATGCATGTATATTTATTCAGTTTTCTTTTATTTTATCTAAACTTCCAGAAAGATAATTGTGTAAATAATAATTCATCTTTTGAGACATGATATATATTGAATTGTAGATATAAAACATTAATTAATTAGAGCCACTTATGGCACTCCATTTAAGATGCATAGAAAACTTTTAACACTCCTGAATTTTTCTTTAAATTTAAATCATTCTTAATTACAGTTGACATACAGTGTTATATTAGTTTCAGGTGTTAGTATTATAAAGTTTCAGGTGTATGGACCATTGATTCGACATTATATAACATACTAAGTGATCATCCCAATAAATCTTGTACCCATCTGACACCATACATAGTTTTTAGAATATTACTGATAATATCCCCTATGCTATATTTTATATCCTCATGAATATTCTGTAACAACCAATTTGCACTTCTCAATTTCTTCACATTTTTTACCTCCCTCCCCTCTGACAACTGTCAAAAAAAATGTTCTCTGTATTTATGAGTCTGTTTATGTTCTACTTGTTGTTTATTTTCATTTTTATATTCAATTGCTGATATCTATTGCCATTCTATTATTTATATATATTTGCCATTTTATTATGTACTTTTTAATATTGCCATTTTATTGTTTATATATTTTTAAAATATTTCTTCCTCTTCTTCTTAAAGAAGAACCTTTAACATTTCATGTAATACTGGATTGGTGGTGATAAACTCCTTTACCTGGGGAGCTCTTTCTCTGACCTTAAATTTTAAAAGGTAGCTCCAGTGGGTAGAGTAATTTTGGTTGTAGGCCCTTGCTTCTCATGGCTTTGAATATTTCTTGCCAGTCCTTCTGGACTGAAAAGTTTCTTTGAGAAATCACTGGACAGTCTTATGGGAGCTCCCTTGTAGGTAACTAGCTGCATTTCTCTTTCTGCTTTTAAGATTTTCTCTTTGTCTTTTAATTTTTTCATATGAATTATCAAATGTCTTGGTGTAGGCCTCTTTGTGTTCATCTTCTTTGGAATTCTACACTTCCTTGACTTATTTATTTTCTTCAACATATTAGGGAAAATTTCTGTCATAGTTTTTCAAATAGGTTTTCAATTTCTTGCTCTCTTTCTTCTCCTTCCAGTGCCTTCATGATGTGAATGTTGATTGAAGTTGCTTGAAGTTACCCCAGAGGCTCTTTACACTATTCTCATTTTTTGGATTCTTTTTCTCTTTTTACTTTTCTGATTGTGTATTTTTTGCTCCCTTATATTCTAAATCACTGATTTATCTCTTGTCTTTATCTATTCTACTGTTTATTTCCCAGGAATTATTCCTCATTTCAGTTAGTGTATACTTCATTTCTGACTGTTTTTTTGGATTATTTCCATTTTTTTTTCTTTATGCTGTTGAAGTTCTCACTAAGTTCAGTGAGTATCCTCACAGCCAGTGTTTTTCACTCTCCATGTAGCAGATTTTTGAGTTCCACTTTGTTTATTTTTCTGGAGTTTTGTTCTTTTCTTTCATTTGAGAAATGTTTCTTTCTCTCCTCATTTTGGCACCTTCCTCGTGTTTCTATATACTAGGTATAGTTGCTATGTCTCCCTGGCTTGGTAGATAGCTGTTATGTAGGTGTCCTGCAGGCTCCGGTGGCACAGCCTCCCCAATCACCTATGCTGAGCATTCCAGTGGTGCCCCCTCCCCTTATGGGCTGTGTACATCCTCCTTGATCGATGTTGGCATGTCAATGAGAGAAATTTACCCCCAGGCTGATATGCTGCAAGGACTGGCAGTGATCATGAACCACACTGTAGGATCAGCTGTGCAGGGGGCCCACCCTATAAAGCAGGGCTTACCTCAGCAGGGATCTGGTGCTCACTGAGGCTGCCCCTTGAGTGTGTTGCTTGTGGAGTTGGTTGAGTAGTGCTTTGATGTGGTCTGAAGCTTTCCACCAGGTGTACTGGCTAGGGGGCCTTCTCAGAGATGCAGGCCAAGGTCTGCCACCACCTGTGTTTTGTGTGGAACCACCCAGCAAAAGCTACAAAGCAATCTGCAGCTGGCTGCTCCTTGTGCTCGTATCGGAGGTACCCAGGTGAGGCCAAGCTGTGAACCAAGGTCATCAGTTGCTGCTAGTTCAGGACCTAAAGTCACTTAGCAAGAGGTATGGGGCATGCTAAGGCCAGATACTGCTTGCTTGAAAGATATTAGGAAAGTCTGAAACATGAGCCAAAATAGGCTATTTTTATGGGAAGCCACTGGAAATAGCTTGGATGGGCCTGGAAGTTGGGTGGGGCAGAGTATCTGATAATCACCACGGTGGGGCAAAGAATGGGAACCAGGCTGATGAGTCTCAAATGTGGTGCCTGCCTACTGCCTCTGTGGTGGTGGTGGTTGTGGGGGGGGGCTCTCAGAAAAGGAACAATGGCCTCTGCCAACCCTTTTGTCTGACAGAAAGCTACCCCCCAGGTTTTGCCATGATGCCAGACAATTCAGCTCCTCACCATATGTCCCTGGTGTTTGTGAGCTGTTGCTCCAGTGCTGGAGATCAGATGGAGTGAGTCCAAGTAAGTTGTGTGTGGGCCCTTTAAGAGAAGCTATCTGGGATTCCAGGTCCCTTCATCTCCCTCAGTTATAATCCCTATCGTTTTCTTTAATTTTTTTAATAAAGATTTTATTTATTTTTAGAGAGAGGAAAAGAGAGGGAGAGAGAGAAACACCAATATGTGATTGCCTCTTGCACACTCCCAACTGGAGATCTGGCCTGCAACCCACACATGTGCCCTGACTGGGAATTCAACCTGTGACTCTTTGATTTGCAGGCCAGCACTCAATCCACTGAGCAACACCAGCCAGGGCTTTTACATTAATCTTTATTGTATTTTTTTCCATTACCATTTAGTCCCTTTATGCCCACATTCCCCTAGCAATCACCACACTGTTGTCAATGTCCATGAGTCCTTTTTCCTTTTTGCTCAGTTCCTCTACACCCTAATATCCCCTCCTCAATACTGTAATCCTGCTCTCCATCTATGAGTCTGTCCCCTGCTGGATTTGATAGCCAGAAGTTATGGAGACTTCTCTTCTCATCACTGGGATCCTGGCTGTGGGGCATGGTATGGGGCTGGGAACACTTGCTTTTCAGTGGGAACCTCTGCAGTTGAGATATACCTCCTAATTCTCCAACTGCCATACATGAGTGTGGGACCAGCCCATTTTGCACCTCACTCCTCCTACTAGTTTCAGTGTAAGTCCCTAGTTGCAGGGCCTCCAGTCATCTAAATTTTAGATGGTTCTGAATGATGGTTGTTCTATATTTTAGTTGTAATTTTGATGTGGTTGTGGGGGAATGTGAACACCACATTTGCCTATGCAGTGGTCTTGACAGGAAGTTTCAAATATAATTTTCAATTTAAATCTCTAATAAGGTCCATCATTATAAAAGTATCTTAATTAGCCAAAAAATGCAATGCAATATATTCATGACACTTATTATGTAATTAAATATAATAGAAAATTTTGCAATGTAAATATTCACATGCTCACAGAACTATACAGATAAATTATGACACTTCGATATATAGAATATTCTATGGCCATTAATGAAGCAGTTGTAAAGAATTTTTAATATAAAGTAATAAACAGTATAAAATTGAGTAAAATACTAATATTTAGTGAATATAACATTGAGTAAAGTCAATTTTACATTCAACATGATTTTCATTATGAAAATACACATACACACACACACACACACACATATATACACAGACACACAAATATGTGTATAATGCCAGACATACAGAATTTAGAGGTTTTAATAAGTCACTCACTGTTTAAACATAGGTACCCTAGCAATGGGACACACAACCTATTTTAATTTAATTTTAAATATGGGTAAAAATACCTGACATGGTAATGAACTCTAAACTGTCTTGCTTTATTCATCTCCAATGACATTTGCATTTCACAGCAATGTTCACCCACTAACTTAAACCATAATTATCATTGCTACAATAATGCAGACACAGGGGAAATGAACACATAAGGTTGGTTCTATAAGAGGAGAAAAATTGTTAATTCTCCTCTTCCTTGCAGAAGTAAGAGGAGAAGTAACTTACTTCCATACTTTTGCATTAGTTATTTGGAGTTTGTTTTTTTTTTAAGGGTAGTTTCCTAGTATTTTAATAATATGAGTCCATGTTACAAAATAGTTACAAAATTAACAAGAATTTGAAAATCTGAGTGGAATCATCCTCTACTATTTTGTGCCCAAATCATACAAATAATGAGGTCTAAGACCCCTATATGAGTTATAATACATTGCCCACATTTCAATTAGTTATTTAAAATTCTTTTTACTACATTGTGGACCCAAGTGTAGTGTGGGATCCTTGAAGGAAAGAAGTCTTCATCTTTGGAAACTCAGCGCATATCACAGAGGGCATTCTATTGTGTGTGTGTGTGTGTGTGTGTGTGTGTGTGTATCCATATATCCATCTATATCTCTATATATCCATATGCATATATCTACATATATGTATCTATATACATATATATGGTTCAGGATTTTCTATTTTTATTTTCAATCTTTATTAAGAAATAATTAATTTAAAACTGTGCAAATTTAAGGCATATGTGTTGATTTGATATACATATATTTCAAAATGATTGCCAGCCTAAAGTTAACCAACAGCTCCATCATATTTCATGATTACCTTTTCTTTTTTTTACTGTGTGGTAAGAACATTTAAGATCTACCCTATTACAACTTTAAAATATATAATACAGTATTATTAATGATAAGCACCATGCTGAACATTAAATTTGCCAGAACTCGTTTATCTTTTAGTTGGAAGTCTGTACCCTTTGACCGACACCATCTCCCCCTTCCCCACACTGCCCAACACTGGCAACCACCACTCTACTCTCTGTTTCTATGAGTCTGGCTTCTTTAGATTCCACACATAAGTGATACTACAGTTATTTGTTTTCTTTTGACTAGCTTATTCCACTTAGAAAAAGTCTGTGTAGATTTACCCATATTGTCACAAATGTCAGGATTTCCTTCTTTTATATAGCTGAGTAGCATTTCCTTTGTGTGTCTTGTCTATATACGGATAAGTAAATAAATCAGAAAGACATAGATATATAGATATAGATCTATCTACCTATCTATATATATTAGTGGACACATATTGTATCCATTGCAATAAACATAGGAGAGCAGATATATCTCTGAGATAACGATTCCGTTAGTGATGTTTATATACTCACAAGTAGGATTGTTGGATCATATGGTAGTTCTATTTTTTAACTTCTGGAGGAAACTTGATACTATTCTCCATAGTGGCTGTACCAATTAACAGTTCAGTTCAGTTCCTTTTTCTCCACATCTTCACTAACACTTATCTCTCTTCTTTTTCATCATGGGAATTTAAACAGGCATAAGGTGATATCTCATGGTGGTTTTGATTTTCATTTCCCTGATGTATAGTAACATCTAGCTTATTTTAATTTACCTGTTGGCCATCTGTATGTCTTTCTTGGAAAATATCTATTTAGTTCCTCTGTATATTTTTCAATATAATTATTTGTTTTTTTTCTGCAATTGAGTTTTTAATATATCTTGGATATTAATCTTTTATCAGAGATATGATTTGCAAATAATTTTTCCCTTTCTGTAGATTGCCCTCTATATTATGTTGATTGTTTTTTCAGCTGTGTAGAATATTTTTACTTTGATATAGTTCCACTTATTTTTGCCTATTGTTGGTTTTTGCATTTGGCGTCATATCCAACAAATTGGTTCTAATACTACTGTAACTGAACAACAATAAAAAAAAATCAAGTTTCACACTGAGTCAGATATACTAATTAATAGTACTCAATAAATCATGGAAATTAAATGAAAAGATATTTTCTCTTGTGTTTTCTTCTAGGAAATTTAGCATTTCAGTTCATAAGTCCTTAATCAATTCTAAATTAGTTTTTGTGTATGGCATAAAATAATGGCCAAATTTTTTCCTTCTGCATGTAGTTATCTGGTGTTCCCAACCATTATCCTTTCTAAGTTGAGTATTCTTGGTTTCCTTGTCAAATATTGGTTCACCATATATTTGAGAGTTTATTTGGGGATCTTGATCCTCTTCCATTAGTTCATGTATATTTTTTATACCAGTATCTAAATGTGTTTATTACTATAGCTTTGTAGTGTGGTTTGAAAACAGGAAGTGTGATGTCTCCACCTTTGTCCTTCTTTCTCAGGATTGCTGTGGGTGTTCTAGGAGTTTTATATTTCCACACAAATTTTAGGCTTATTTTTTTACATTTCTGTGAAAAATATTATTGGAGTTTTGAAAGGGTTGCATTGAATTTATATGCTTTGGGGCGGTACAAACATTTTAGCAATATTAGATCTTCTCTTCCATGAACACAGAATATCTTTTCATTGTTTATGTCATTCAATTTGTTTCATACATGTATTGTACTTTACATTGCACACATCTCTCGCATCCTTAGTTAAATTTATTTCAAAGTACTTCATTGTTTCGATGCTGTTGTAAATGAAAGAGTTTTCTTTGTTTCTTTTTCAGATGTTTTGTTGTTAGTATATAGGAATGTAACATATTTATTTTTGTTGATTTTGTGCCCTGTGACTTTATTGTTAATTTTTTTCTAGCAGATTTTTGTTATTGGAGTCTTTATTTTCTGTATATAAGATGCTATTACCTACAATCAAAGACAATTATACGCTTTTATTCCTATTTGGATGCCTTTAATAATTTTTTTCTTCTTGTCTGATTACTTTAGCTAAAACTTTCACTATTCTGACAAAGAGATGTAGTGAGAGTGGGTACCCTGGTTTTGTTCCAGATCTTATAAGAAAAGCTTTTAACATTTCATTATTGAGTATGATGTTGACTGTGGGTTTTTCCTATATGGTATTGTGTTTGCACATGCTCCTTCTATATCCAGTGTCTTGAGCATTTTTTATTATGAAAGTGTGTTTTATTCTGTCAAAGTTTTTTGTCATTTTGATGCGACATATGATTTTTATTTTTTGTTTTATTAATGTAGTGTATCATATTAGTTGGTTTGCATCGCATGGATATATCCCACCTAATCATGGTATATTATCTTTTACTGTGCTCTTGAATTTCTAAATTAATAGTTTGTGGAGATTTTGCACTATGAGATCTGTCCAGAACAAGTCCAACCATTGTTAATATAATGAGAATGGTTTGTGTGACATCGATGTAACCTGGAAGCCAAGGAGAATGGACTGCAATGTGCATGTGTGAATAATGACTTCATTGTACTAGTCACTGGGGACAGTATATGCCATTAAGTGAGCACGTGTGCTGTTGTGGCCATCACATTCAAAATAACTGAGTAGAGCAATGAATCTGCATCAAATTTTACGTTAAGCTTGAACGTTCTTCCATGGAAACTATTCAGATGATTCAAAGGCCACAACTATGGGCAACTGGTGATTGGTGGCTTCATCACAACAACATGACCACGCCTACTCATGTATCACATCTTGTGCAGAGCTTTTAGGGAAACATCAAATCACCCAGGTGACTCAGCCTCCCTACAGTCCAGATTTGGCACCCTGCAACTTCTGGCTTTTCACAAAACTAAAAAATCCTTTGAAAGGAAAGATATTTCAGACTGTTGATGAGATTCAGGAAAATACAACAGGGCAGGTAGTGGCAATTGGGAGAACTGTGTGAGGTCCCAAGGTACCTACTTTGAAGGGGACTGAGTCATTTCCTCAGTACAATGTTTCTTGTATTTTCTTCAATAAACGCCTCTATTTTTCTTATTACATGGCTGGATACCTTCTGGACAGTATTTGTCATATATCCATCAAGAATATTGGTCTTCAGTTTTCTTGTAGTGTCCTTATTTAGCTTTGGTATCAGGATAATGTGCATGTACAATGAGTTTGAAAGTGTTCCCTGCTCTAAAAATTTTTAAAGAACTTGAGAAGGGATGACATTTATTCTTTAGAGGTTTGGTTTGTTTGAATTTACTACTGAAACCATCTTGTCCTGGGCTTTTCTGTATTGAGAGGTCTTTTGATTCTTTATTCAATCACTTTACTCATTATTAGTCCACTGATACTCTGGATTTCTTCATGGTTCAGTATAGGTTTTTTTTTTTTATGTTTCTATGAATTTATTATTTTTTCTAAGTTATCTAAGTTGTTGGCACAATATTGTTCATAGTAATCTCATGATCCTTAGTGTTTCTGTGGTATCAGTTGTAATGTCTCCTCTTTTATTTCTGATTTTTATTTTTATTCTTTTGTCTTTTATTCCCAGATAGTCTAGCTAAGGGTTTGTAAATTTTATGTCTTCAAAATACCAGCTCTATTTTATTGATCTTTTCTATTGTATTTCATGTCACTATTGCATTTATTTCTGCTTATCTTTATTTCCTACCTTCTTCTACTGTATATTTAGTTTATTGTTTGCTATCATTGTGTTAAGAATATTTGCATCTATGTTCATGAGAGCCATTTGGCTTATAATTTTCTTTTTTGTATGTTTTCCTTGTCTGGTTTTGGTATCGTGATAATGCTGGCTTCATAAAATGAATTAGGAAATATTCCATCATCTTCAATTGGAGGAGTTTGAAACAAACAAGATTATATAATTTTGAATTTATGGTTGAACTTCCAGTGAAGCCCTCTAGTCCTGAACTTTTGATTTGGGAGTTTTTGTTTACTGTTTCAATCTCCTTTCCCATAATAGGTCTATTCATATTTTCTAAGTCTTCATGATTTAGTCTTGGGAGGTTATATAATTGTAAAAATTTACCCATTTCATCTAGGTTTTCTAATTTGTTGGTGTGTAGCTGTTTTTATAGTAGTCTCTAATTAGCAATTATCCTTTTATTTCTGCATTCATTGTTAACTCACCTTTTTTTTGTTTTTGATTTTAATTAAGACTTTTCTCTTTTTTCTTAGTGAGTCTATCTAGAGGTATGTCAATTTTCTCTTTTCAAAAAGCAGCTTTTAGTTTTATTGATTCATTATTGTCTTTTTAATCTCTGTTTTATACATTTGTATTCTGATTTTTAAATTTTCTTCCTTCCTTTGACTTTGTGCTTCTTTTTTTTTAGTTCTTTCAGATGTAAGGTTAGATGGTTCATTTGATATTTTTTCTTGTTTCTTCAGGTAGGCTTATATTGCTATAAATTTCTGTCTTAGTACCACCTTTGCTGCATCCCATAGAGTTTTATGTCACATTTCTCCATTTATTTTGTATTTCTCCTTTGATATGCCTGTTGACTCAAACGTTGTTCAGTAGTAGCATATGGTTTAATCTCCACATATTTCTAATTGATCCAGTTTTCTTCTTGCAGTTGATTTTTAGTGTCATACGGTTACATTCTTAATTTTTTCAATCTTAATTTTTTCACTAGTTTTGATATAATTTTAACCTTCTTAATTTTTTTGACACTAGTTTTCTGTTCCAACATATGGTCTATTTTTGAGAATGTTCCATATACACTTGACACAAGTACATACTCTGTTGCTTTCAGATTAAATGTTTTGCATATATCTACTAAGTCATCTATTCTAATATGTCATTTAAGGCTGCTGTTTCCTTCTTGACTTTCTATCTAGATGATCAATTGATATAACTGAATTATTAAAGTCCTCTACTATTATTGTATTGCTGTCAATTTCTCCCTTTAAGTCTGTGAATAATTTCTTATATATTTTGGTGTTCCTTTCTTAGTAACATATATATTGATGTGTTATTTTTTCATTAGGTATTATGAACTTTTACATAACGTAATGTCCATCTTTGTCTCTTGTTATCTTTTTGGCTTGAAGTCTATTTTAGCTGATGTATGTCCATGCCTACCCTCTTTGGCTACTGTTTGTATGGAGTATCATCTTCCAATCCTTTGATGATATCTTTGTCATTAGAATTGAGATGAGTTTCCTACCAAAAGTACATAGTTTGGTCTTTTTTTTTTTTTTAATTTATACAACCATTCTGTGCCTGTTGGTTGGTGAGTTAATTTCTTTTATTTTTAGGGTAATTATTGATATATGAGGGTTTACTATTGTCATTTTATCTTTTATTTTGTGTTTGCCCTAGTATCTTCATTGTTCCTTCTGTTTTGTGTTTCTCTTTGACATTTTAGATTGGTGTTTTCTATGCTGTTTTCCTGTTTCCTATTTTGTTGTTGTTGTTTTGTGTTTCTGTTCTAGATTTTTGCTTTGTAGCTACCATGTGGTTTGGATCAAGCATCTCATAGATAACATAGTTCCTTTTCTGCTGATAGTTCTTATCTTCATTTGCCTAAACTCTTCCATCCTTTTCTTCTCCCTTTTATTTTTTGTTGTCACAAATTATACTTTTATATGTAGTGAGTTCATTACTATATTGAAGTAGTTATAGTTATTTTTAATATTTTCCTCCTCTCACCTTTCTGCTAAACTTTAGGGTTTAACACTCTATTCTGAAATACCTTTGACATTTTTAGATTTTGTCTATTTATCACATTAGTTTAAGTTTTGCATACTTTTGTTTTTTTGGGGTGGGAGAGCTTCCTTCAACATTCCTATTAACACAGGTCTAGTGGTAACAAACTAACTCAGCTTTTATTTGTCAGGGAAAGCCTTCATTTGTTTTTCAATTCTGAAGAATAACTTGGCTGAATAGAGGATTCTTGACTGGAAGTTCTTGTCTTTTAATATTTTGAATATTTTATTCTACTTTCTCTTGGCCTATTGAGTTTCTGCTGGAAATTTGCTCATTGCCAATGGAAGTATCTTTTAGGTTATTGTATTCCTGGCTTCCTTTAAAATTCTTTATCATTGACTTTTGACTTTTAAAAAAATATAATGTGTCTTGGACAAGGTCTTTTTGTGTTGAGCTAAAGAGGTATTTAATTAGCTTCTTTGTATAGCCAGTTCCCACCCCTCACCCCAAGTTTGGGAAGCTCTCAGCTATTACTTTTTAAAATCAGCTTTCTGCTCTCCTCTCTATCTCTTCTCCTTCTTAGATATCCATTACATCTGTGATACTTTTCATGCATTGGAGGTTCTTATAGAGTTTCTTTCTTTTTTGTTTTTATTTCTATCTTTGAGCTAGACTAATTCTTCCTTCCATATATTTGTCTCTATTTCCAATATATTATATTGCATTCTTTATTTCATATAATGAGCTCTTCAGCTCTTTTAATTTGTGTTTTGTTATTTTGCAGAGTTTCAGTCTCTTTTGTCAAAAACTCCTTCTGTACTTTAATTTTAATTCCTGAGCTCATTGAGCTATCTTTCTGAATGTTCTTGAAGGTGCCTGAGTTTCTTCATGAATCACAATCTTTTGATTCACAATCATCCATTTAATTTTAGTTTCTGGAGAATTATCTTTTTGTTTTTGTGATACCATGCTTTTTTTTTTTTTTTATGGCTCTTAATGAACTGTCCTTTGGCAGTGCAGTTGAAGTAGCAACACCTTTCTGAGTTACCTCTCATTATATTTCAGAGCTAGTGATTTCCATCCTCCACTGAGTTTGCCAGTGGTGTCACCAGTGTCCTTATTGTTGCTGTTTGTGCCTCTGAGGTTGTCAATGCCTTGCCTTGTCAGTGTCACTGGGTCAAGTGTGCTATCAAACTTTCTGGGGTCTCTGGTCTCAGAAACTACCATGGTGGTAGCCACTGCTACCACTGTCATGGGCACTAGAATCCTGAGCACAACCCCTGATGCTAGGAGGGCCAGGGTTTTATTTACTTGCTGCAAGTTGCCAGTAGCACTGCTATAGTTCATGGAGCGTCAGGTGTAGGCACTATTTCTGCTGCTGTGGGCTCTGGGGTCTTGGGTGTAGAACCTGATTCTGGAAGGGCAAGATACAGTTAATGGGGTTGCCACAGTTTATGGGGTTGAAGTGGCTAGGTCTGAGGTGCTGCTGTGGTTACTGGAACCTCTAGTTTCTAGTGCCACTGCAGTTCCCAGAGCCTCTTGTCATGGTTTTCACTGTTTTATGGTTCTATGAACTACATGAAGTTCAATCTATCCATGTTCAGATATACAGAAGTGTGGATCTCTCAGGCATCCCCATGTGTCATGTAGAGAATCCTGTTTGGGGCTATTGATGCCCTACTGGTTATAGTTTAAAGGGGAGAAACAAAGATGATAACTTATGCCATGTTGATGCTGTCTTCAATTCAGGGTGAGGTTTTTATGTACAGTTCATTATTATGGTTTTAAAAGTTCATCTAAGGAAAGGAAAGGAAAAGAAAATCTTATTGAGTATCTAATAGTGGTCAGGTTCTGTGTAAAAATATTTTTCGTTGTTACATTCTAGTGAGGTATATAAAATATTCTAACATTTACAAATATGGAAATTTTGATTAAAGCATTTTGTCAAGGTCACACAGTAATTAAATGACAGAGACAATATTCAATCACAAGTTTATCTAAGTAAAAGTTTATATGTGTACTGCCTTTTGTACTGTCTGCCCATTATTGAATATTTTATGATGTTCTACCGCTCAGTGAAGATACCAGATTGCCTTTTCACTCACTGATTCATTTAAAGAAAAAAAAGATTGAAATTTTAATCACTGATTCATTCATTCATTCAAGAAGGAACTTTTGGGTGTCTATTATGCTTCTTTGTACACTGCTTCTTTTAGCTAGTTCCTTAGAATACAAAATGAATAAACTTGTTTCATCATAGATATATTAGTCACAGCAGTTGGCCTACTTCTGACTTGAGTGATTCCATTTTCATATGCTTAAATCTTTTTTCTCAGGAAAGAAACAGATTAAACCTGACAATTTCATTTTCACTTTTGGGAGCTGAGCTTCTATATTCCACCTTCTTAGAGATGTAGCTACTTCAGAGAAGATGAACTGATGTGAGCACTTTGTAGGTGTTCAAATATTAAACAACAATTCATAAGCTACCTCCTGATTTAATATGGAGACTTGGAGTTCCCTTGGGTTTTTAGAACTTTGTTGGTAAAAAGAAATATTTTGCATATTAAAGCAAAGGTAAAATTCCAAATGCTTTCATTTCCCAGAGTACATTAAAATCTAAATTTATGTGTGACTATTCTGTAGGTATTTAAGTAAGTTTATCAGCCTGCTAACATTCAGCTGAATCTTTTAGTGCTGTAATAATAATACTCATCAAAATATGTAGAATAAATTGCATTTTGAGTTTATGAAAAAGGTATCTTGACCATCTCCTGATGTCTTCTTGGCTATCTTTTAAGAAATGTAAGTTATATAAGACTTCTAAATGCAAAGGCATAAAGCTCCAGGTTCTGAAAGTTACTATACTGCATAGTTGTCTGGGGAAGCTTTGTTGACTATATTTATTCAATATGAAGGTCACAACGTGTATCCTAAGAGATATAAAAACCCTGTATATTTAATTTCAATTGTGATTAGCCTTCAATAAAATCATCAAATAGTGTCATGATATTTTTGGTTAAAATTTCAGTCAGGATGATGATGACTCAGTAGAAGCAGATATTTTAAATTTTTACTAATACCCCCATAAAAACAAACATAACAATTGGATAGAAAAAGAAAGAGGTGCCAAAGTATTCACACAAGCCCCATCATACAAACAGGTATAGACAAATTATTAAGACCTGTAAAACACTGGGTTGTTCTTTATGCTTGTGTGGAAAACATCAGAGGGAAGTAACAAGACATTTAAAAAGCCTAAGAACAGAAGAATCTCAAAATTCCAACAGCTATTCCTTGGAAAGCTGCATAAAAGCACAAGATTTACATGGGAAGGTAAGACAGATTATCACCAGAAATTTAAGACATGTATACCTTATGCTACAGTGAAATGGAATAACATTTAAAGTACTCAAGAAAAGATATGAGCCAAGCTTTTCCTTTTCAGCACAATTGATGATCAGCTAAAGCCCATATGGCTTTTGCTTACAGCATTCCTTGGGGCATGCCAGATGTCTACAAAATCTCAATTGAACTAGAAAACCCAAGTCCCTATAAAATCTCAAAACTGACCCACGAGAACATCTCTCCAGGGAAGGACTCTATATTGAAGAAGGACTTCTGGGAATGGAATAAAAAATGAGTAGGACAGAAACAGTACAGAAAAAGGAGAGAAAAATTCTAGATAATTGCATAAGAGAGAAACAGGCAGGAAATCTCAGAGAACAAACTGCCATATGTTTAAACAAATCACAAAAATAAGAGTACAGGGAGCTTTGTGGATTTATAAAAGCTACCAGAAAACATACCTCCTTGTGAATGTTCAGTAAATTCATGTAAAAATGAGCAATACAGAAGTAATAAGGCCAGATACCATGCAGTTACTATAATAAAATAAAGAAAAATAGACTAAGGAATAGAATAATACACTTCCAAAAATGCATGCATGCCAGAAAAGCATGCCTCCCAAAATTAAAAGTTTATTATATAACACGAAAAGCTATAAATGTATTAAAGATTTATAAAAGGCAAGAAAAACTATAAATAAAAATTCAGAAATGAGATAATAGAACTTAAGAAAGAGTCAGAAATTTAAAAAAATCATAACAGTATATAAGATGTATAGGGTCAAATGAATATAACAATGATTTAACAGAGATCAATAGCAAAAAACAAGAAAAATTTATACAGTTAAAACAAAATGCCCTTGCTGGGTGGCTCAGTCAGTTGGAGCATTGTCCCTTACAACAAAAGGTTGTGGGTTCAATCCTCAGGGCATATACTTAGGTTATGGATTTGATCTCTCTCAGGGTGAGTAGGGGAGGAGAATATTCTGTCATTCTCTCTCACATCGATTTTTTTTTCTTTCTTTCTTTCTATCCCCTCTCTTCTCTCTAAAATTAATAAACATGTGCTTGGGTGAGGATTACAAAAATAAAGAGGTAGAAGAATTTGGGATATAGTGACAGTTTTCGAAGGCAGGTAAAGAAAATCTAATAGTAGTACCTGAAGAAGGACATTGAACCAGGAGAATAGAATGTATTAAAACTATATTAAAGTATAATTGAGAAAACTTGAAATTTTTTAGGAGTTTCAAATGTCTTTTTTAAAAGGTAAAACAAAATGCCTGAAATTATTAACCCATAATGACCAGTCAATTTTTGTGAAATTATTGAACTTATATATAAAATATTTTACCTATTCAATCAAAAAGCACATGATTATGATGGAAGACTAAATTAGATTATCATGAGACATTTAAGATGGGTATACCTTATGCTACAGCAAAATGGAGTAACATATTTAAGTATTCAAGAAAACAAAATGAGCCAAAGATTTCCCACTCAGCAGAACTGATCTTCACTTCTAAAGACTACCAACTATTATTAATATAAAAGTATTAATGCAATGTTATTTTCATGAGTCTTTTCTAAGTCATCTTCTAGATTATTTGGGCAATAAGAATTACTAGAAATACATTGATGTAAGGACTGGAGGTAGAGTTTTATAAAGACTTACCTCAAGGATGTTTTGGTACCAGGCTAACATAATAAAATGAATATCAAAATAAATTAACTAGTAACCTTTTGCTGATGAAGGATCTTGCAATACATGCAAAGCACAATAAAATAAGCTATGCCTATACCTAGTTATTATAAAACTAAGAGGACATCTGAAAGAAATAACTTATAACATGTAATGACTATATGATTTGCTAGCATAGACACAGTATAAACACAAAAGTTGGGAAATGATGTGGAGAAATCATATGCAAACAAATTTTCAGACTGTTTTCAGTAACCATTATTGGTATTAACAGTATTCTTATTGTTATTCTTAATTAGTTAACATGTAATATGCTACAAAAATGAGTAATGATGGAATATTCTAATTCTATCACATCCTGTGTTCTGTGACAGAAAGTGGATACATACAAATGAAATATAAATTTAACATAGAAACTATTAAGTAAAAACCCTATAATTGGTTATTTACTAGAAGTGGGAATATTAGTATGAGTATGAACTCATGGAGTTTTATTCCTTTTACATATATGTATATATCTACATTTTTAATATTCTTTCTCTCTCTGTCTTCTTCTCATCCACACATAAGGGATATCATATTCTCAGATGATTATATATACATATATATTATATAAACATATATAAACTAATATATACATATGTATATATATCCTATAAATTATCTATGTACTTAGTAGCAATGAGCATCTATATTGTTTCCTTAAATGACCATTTTCTTTTAAAAGAGTCCATAACTGATTCCATGTGTTAAAATAGCCCAGATCACCATGTCATACTGTACTGTAAGGTAGCTATCAACAAATAATAAAGCCATGTCCGAAGGACCAAAAGGACACTGGAAGTAAATGGAAAGACAACATTGTGTAAAGCCAAGAACATGGAGTTGAGGCTGAAGCACTCCCTTGCACCACGGAGAGTGAGATAGGCTGCATTAATAGACGAAAGGAATGGCTACACATTGACTGCCTCACCTCTCTCCCAGCTGGCAAAGCACTACACAGAGAGTCCTCTCCTGAGACTGCAATTTTTTTGGTGATAAAAAGATAGCCAATGGTGAACATCCACCTCCATCAGCATTCTTTGTTACTCCTTGGACCACTTTGCTACCCCTTCCCCAACCCTCACCCTGTGGCAGGAAAGCTAAATCATAGCTTCACTGAATACTGAGTATAGGACCCAACCCTGACCACTTGGGAAGCATGACTAGAGAATCCAGGCAACCTCGGAGTCCATCCTACGGCCAAGCTTGGGCAGGGAATCAGGTCAGCAGAGAATGGGATGATGTATTCAAAATATAGCCAACAAATCAGAAGTTAAGAAATGAAGGAGCATACTGTCCATAAAAAACAAAAGGTGAGGGAATTCGATGCCACTAAACTGGTCTTACATGAAATGCTAAGGAGAGTTAAGTACCAATTTACAAATACTAATTAATATCATAAAAAACATATGAAGGTACAGTAAAACTCCATGGTAATGATAAACATATAGTTAAATATATAGTATAGTTGGGTTCCCTAATATGGTCATTGTGGTGCATAATTCACTTATAATTCTAGTATGAGTTAAAAATAAACATTAAAATCACAACTATAATAGTATGTTATTGAATATATAATATATAAAAAATAGGTAAGTTGTAACAAAAATGACCTGAAATGTGGTTGGGAATAAAACAAAAATGTAAAGTTTAGGAATGCTATGAAAGTTAAGTTCTTATCAGTTTAAAATAGCATGCTAAAATTGATATTTTATGTAATCTTAATGGTAATTACAAAGAAGAAAAACATAGGAATTATACAAAGGAATGTGATGAGGAAGCCAAAAGGGATACTAATGTCAAAATGCATCAAATTACAGAAGATGACAGGATAAGACAAGGAATAATTCTATGAAAGATTCACAACACACTTAACAAAATGGCAATATTAAGTCATTCCATATCAATAATCACTTCAAAAGTAAACAGATTAAATTCTCCAGTCAAAAGACATAGAGTAGCTGAATGGATTTTTTAAAAAAATCTAATGATATACTGACTACAAGAGGCTCACTGTAGATTTATAAACACACATAGACTGAGAGTGAAAGAACAAAGGAATGAAGAAAATGGCAATTAAAAAAAATCTAGGGCAGCTATACTTACATCAGACAAAATAGACGTTGAACTAAAATAGTAAAAAAAAAGTGACAAAGAAGGTCATTGTATAAAGGGGATCGATCCATCAAATTATAATAATTATAAACATTTATGCACCCAATATCAGAACACCTAAATAAATAAAGCAAATACTAACAGAACTACAGGATGAATAAACAGCACTACAATAGCGGTTGGGGAATTTAATAACCCATTGTCAATGGACAGATCATCCAGAGAACCAATTAAAAAAAACCCAGCAAATTTGAACACTATAAAATGAGTGAAACTCACAATCATATATAGAAAATTCTACCCAACAGCAGCAGAATACACATTCTTCTCAAGCGCACATGGATAGAGTATATGTTAGCACCCCTTCAACAGGTCTTCACAAATTCAAAAATATTGAAATCATATCAAGTGTTTTCTCTGACCACAATGGTATAAAACTAGGAATCAATAATGGGGGGAAACTCATGAATATTTAAAAACAACAACACTCTCCTGAACAAGAGAATCAAAAAAAAAAAAATTAAGGGCAAATTAAAACTAAGAATCTGGAGGTAAATAAGGATAGAAGCACAGCATAGCAAAATTTATTAGATGCAGCCAAAATAGTTATAAGAAGGGTGTGTTTATAGCAATAAAAGCAAACATCAAGAAAATAAATCTCAAACAACCCAACTTTCTACCTCATGAAACTAGAAGGAACTAACCCCACAGTTAGCAGAGGAATGAAGTAATTACAATTAGAGCAGGAGAAAATAAAATACAACAGTAAAACAATAGAAAAAAATAACAGAGTTGATTCTTTGAAAAGATAAACCAAATTGACAAACCTTTGTTTATCTAGACTAACAAAGAACAAGAGAGGACCAAAATAAACAACATTATAAATGAAAGGGGAGACATTACAACCAACACAACAGAAATGCAAAGGTTTGTAAAAGCCAACAAACTGGATAAATATTTAGAAATATACAACCTACCAAAACTGAATCATGAAAAAATAAAAAATCTAAATCGACTCATATCAACTAAGAAGATTGAAGAAGTAATCACAAAATTCACAACACAGCAAATTCCAGGACCAGATAGTTTTACTATTGAATTCTACCAAGCTATTAAGGAAGAATTAATGTGTACCTTTATCAAATACTTCCAAAAAATTCAAAGAGGATAAAATATTCCCAAAGTCATTTTCTGAGTCCAGCATTATCCCAACACCAGTATCAGGTAATATATAGTAAGAAAAAAAGAAAACTTCAGAAAGTATAGCTCATGATTATAGATGTAAATATTCTCTATAAAATACTAGCAAACTGAATTCAGCAACCCATTAAAAGGGTTATATACCATGATGAAGAGACCTTCATCCTTGGTATGCAAGGATGGTTTAAAATAGGCAAAGCAGTAGAAGTGATATACCACACTAATAGAATAAAAGGTAAAAATTTGCATGATCATCTCATTAGATGCAGAAGAAAGCATTTCACAAAATTCAAAATTCCTTTATGATAAAAACTCTCAATTGATTTGTTATAAAATGAACATATCTCAACACAGTAAAGGCCATATATAAAATGCCCACAGCTAACACATTAGTCATTGGTGAAAGGTTGAAAGTTTTTTCTCTAAGATCAGAAACAAGACAAGAGTTCCTACTCTCACCAAACCTATTCAGTATAGTACAGGAAGTTCCAACCAGAGAAATCAGGCAAGGAAAAGAAATTAAAAACTTCAAAATTGGAAAGGAAGACATAAAATTATCTTTATTTGAAGCTGAGTTGATTTTATAGAGAGAAAATCCTAAAGACACTACCAAAAAACTGATAGAACTAATCAACAATTCAGTAATGTTGCAAGATACAAAATTAATTCACATTTCTATACTCTAACAATGAATTGTCTGAAAAAGAAATAAAGAAAATGATCTCACTTATATAATCAAAATAGTAAAATATCATTAAATATTTTATCATTATCAACATGACATATCAGAATCTTTTGGTGAAAGACCTCTATATTGAAACTACAGTATTTTGATGAAATAAATTGAAAAATGCACATATATTGAAGAAATTGATGATATCCTGTTTTCATAGATTGAAAGAATAAATATTGTTAAAAGGTCCATGCTAATCAAAGCCATCTATAGGTTTAATGCACTCCCTATTAAGATTCCAATGGCATTGTTTTACAAAACTATAAAAAAATTCTAAAATTTGTATGAAACTAAAAACAGCCAAAATAATCTCAAAAGAACAAAGGTGAACATTATACTTCTGATTTCAAACTATAATACCAAATTATCACAAGTAATCAAAACAGATGGTACTTGCATAAAAAGAGATACATAGGCCAATGGAACAGAACCGAGATCCCAGAAATAAAACCATGCATATATGGTCAACTGATATTTGACAAGGAAGCCAAGAATACTCAATGAAGAAAAAATAATCTCTTAAATAAATGGTACTGGTAAAATTATATATTCACATATAAAAAAGAAAACTACACCACTATCTTTTATCATTCACAAAAATTAACTCAAATGTATCAAAAACTTAAATGTAGGATCTGAAACCATAAAGCTCCTAGAATAAAACACAGGGAAAAATTCCTTGACATGGGTCTTCACCATGATTTTTTGGATATGACAACTAAAGAATAAGCAATATAACCTGAAATTGACAAGTGTGATACATCAAATTAGAAAGCTTCTGTACCACCAAAGAAATAATCAACAAAATGAAAAAGCAACCTATGGAAAAGGAGAAACTATTTGCAAATTAGATACTTGATAAGAAGTCAGTATCCAGTAGTAAAAAGCAATCTAACTAAAAAGTGGCAGAGGATGTGAATAGATATTTTCCAAAGAGGATATTCAAATGGCAAACAGCTTCATTAAAAAGTGCCCAGTACTGCTAATTATGAGAGAAATGCAATTCAAAACCATATCATGTCATGTCTGTTAGAATGACCATGATCAAAAAGGCAAGAGATAATAAATGACATGAGAATGTGGAGGAAAGGAAACCCTTGAGCACTGTTGGTGAAAATGTAATTTTGTGCAGCCAGTATGGAAAACAGTATGGAGGTTCCTTAAAACATTAAAAATGGAACTACCATATGATCCAGCAATTCTACTTCTGGGTATATGAAGGTCTGTCCGGAATGTATCCAGCCATGTAGTATTAAAAAATAGAGACATTTCTTGAAGAAGATACGAGATACAAAAAATATTGTACATAGGACAATGACATCTCAGTCCTCTTCCAAGTAGCCACCTTGGGACCTCACATAGTTCTCCCAGTCACCATCAGCTGCCCGGATATATTTTTGTGAATTTCATTGATGATCTGAAACCTCTTCCCTTTCAAAACTGATTTAGTTTTGGGGAAATCCAGAAGTTGCAAGGCACCAAATCTGGACTGTGGTAGGGTGGGGTCGAGTAGCCTGGGTGATATGAAGTTTTGCCCAAAAATTCTGCATGAGACGTGATGCATGTGCAGGTGATGAAGCTGCTAATCGCCAGTTGCCCATAGCTGCAGCCTTCCATATCATCTGAGTAGTTTCTGCAGAGGAATGTTCAAGCTTCAAGAGAAAATCGGTGCAGATTCATTGCTCTACCCGCTCAGTCATTTTGAACGCCATGGCCATGCAGTATATATGCTCACTCAACAGCATCTACTGCCCCAATGAGTAGTACAGTGAAGTCATTGTTTTTGCATGAGCATTCCAGTCCACTTTCCTTGGCTGCCAGGTTACATTGGTGTCACACAAACTGTTCTCGTTATATTAACAATGACTGGATTTCTTCTGGATAGACCTTGTATATCTGAAAGAAATTAAATCACTGTCCCAAAGAGATATAGAAACAACAGAAGATGACAGATCAATGGATAAAGAACGTTGCATACATAAACAATGGAATACTACTCAACCACAAAGAAGAGGAACATCCTGCCATTTACAACAACATGCATGGATCTTGATGCTATTTTGCTAAGTGAGATAAGTTAGAGGAAGATAAATACAGTGAAGACTACCTTCACCCAATTCCCACTTATATGTGGAATCTATTTTTTAAAAGCTGATAGTGAACCAGATCAGATTTGCAGTGGCTAGAGAAGAGAGTGAGAGAATTGGGTGAAGGCAGTCAAAAGGTACAAACTTCCAGTTCTAAGATAAATCAGTACATGGCATTAAAGCACATTTGCAAGTTAAGAGTATAAGTCTTAGGAGTTCTCATTTCAAGGAAAAAATTCTGTAACTATATATGGTTATGAATGTTAACTAAACGTATTGTGGTAATAAATATAATATTATATGTGTGTATATAGTCATTATGTTCTACACTTGAAGCTTAAACCATGTTATCTGTCAATTATATCATAATAAAAAAAAGAAAAAGACATTTGATTTAGGGTATGAAGTAGTTACCTATCATTAGGTGGTCATGTGGTTCATCAATTTTGTTTTCTCTTTATACCGATGGGGGTTGGCAAAGATTCTGATATGTCATGTTGATAATGATAAAAACTTGTTTTTCTAACCAAATGCTAAAGTCCATTGAGTCTCAAACATACATAAGGTCAAGACTGTAAAATATTTTTACTCCATGCTCCTTTCCAACCTGGACAGTAAAGCACAGTTATTACAATATTTTGTCATTTTAGTTTTTATTGCAAAGTATATTAAGTTTCAGACAATCCCAGGTTTTGACAGTTTCCCTGTCCCTCATGATAAAATGAAGGCTATAGCAACTTAGGTTAAAATAAAACACCAGAGTAAGTTAATTAAAAACAAACAAACAATTTCTAGCATTAGAAGTTATTCTTTTAATGAATGACAAATCTGGGATTAAAAACAGAAGTATGTTTTATGTCAAAATCTGCTTGGTATACCAAATGGCATTGACAGCTTTCTGGTTATGTGAAATGATATATGCTTTGAAACTTGAAGATATTAAAATATAGAGTATCCACCTTTCCTGTTGAAGATTTATAATTATTTGCTCCTGTGTGTTTGCTTTGATTCTTGGATTCAAATACTTTTTATAATTTGATATTAGCTACTTTATGCTTCTCCTTAACACAAAGGTAAATTAGGAGTATCAATTGAGGCACAGTGACTGGTACAAGAACTGAATTCACTTGATGTATTTGGAACTAAGACAAAAAAATTAGCATGAGGAATATAAATTGAAAAAAAATTACCTATTTTGTTTCTGAGGATGAAGATATTTTGGACCCTCTATTAACTCTGGCATCTTCCAGGCAAGAGTTTGAGGACAGTAGATAATTTGGGGACATTTTTCTTTTACAATTACATGAATTATTTATAGGTATAATTTATTGAGTTTGTTTCAGAGTGAAGGCGATGAGACATTTTTACCAAACCTTCAAAACTACTGTACTTAGTTGTTCAGATCACTCAAACCTTAACATCTACAAATTAAGGAAACAATGTGATGACATATTCTCATAGTTCTAATTTTCTTTATGAAATGTAATGATGTTTCAGCAACCTCAGTGCTTTGTAAGATCATTATTTTGTTACTCTGACTGAACAAATGGCCTAGCTTACTGTCCTGAAAACTTAGATTCCCAAGTCATATTTCATATGATTTGTTCACTTAATACATGCTTATTGATCACTTTATGTATAATTTGCTGGGGAGGGGTCTACAGATGCATTTATGCCTTTGCTTTAATGCTATTTTCTACAAAATAGAGGTAAAATATTTTTATTTACTTAGTGCCATCTTCCTGATTTGCACATATTTTTAATTCCTACACTATGCCACTTTTGACAAGGTGAAAATACAATTTAATAAATGAAAGTTAGATGAATGAACAATTATTTCTCAGGGTTAAAATTTGGTTGAAAACAGAATTCCCCACCTCATTTAAGGGTGTTGCCCTTAAAATGATTCTCTTTAATGAACTGTGAGGTTTACCTGGGGTCTTAGAAATGTCTGGCTCTCCAGGGCCTCCTAACCCATCTGTTTGTGAGTAACTGTCTTATGCCATCCTCAGAAAACAGAATAGAATGTTTGCATATTGACAGCAATTTTAGAAAGCCTAAGCAGTCAGAGGCACAGTTTCACATAAATTTTGAAAGTTTAAGTGTACTGAAAAGACAATTAATCACATTGTACCAGGTGGCCATATCTTATGCGTGAATTTGAGGAGGACTTTTGGAAAGTGGGAACTGATGGATTAGGATCATCTGAAATCACTTGTGCCTGTGGAAGGGTTGCTCTGAAATAATCAGGATGACAACCCTGGTGTTCTGGAGATGGTCCAGTCTGTAATTACTCATGCATTCCTACTTTTCATCCATAAGTTTCAATGAAATTATTTGTCTTTGCTATCCTGGAAAGAAAATTAAAAAGCTAATAAAGCCATGTCCAGTTAAGGAAACACTACAATAATTTAAGGAATATTTACTGAAATTTTAAGTAAAGAATAAAATGACTATATATTTCCTTATAAGTTTCAATCACATGCTTCACTCATGGAAAGATAATTACATCTTCACTCATGTGAAGATAATTACAAACAGACATATGCTGACCAACATAAAGTATACATGGGAAATTGAATAATTCAGAAATGCTCTATTTGCAATATAATTTGGGGAAAAATCAGGAGACAACACTAACTTCTTTTTCTCCAGATAACAAGGTATTATCCTAAATTGATTATTATGTTTAACTAATAACTCATGACTCTGAGGTCTCTAGATTGACATGTCCTTTAGAAATGTTTACCAGTATCTAAAAATCTCCTGATGATTATTACAAGGTTGTAACACTCTGAAGGTGAATTAACAAATTTAGAAACTGTTGCAATATGGTCAATTGATTTTATTACTTTATATAAAAAAATTCCCCAAGATTTCAAAGAGAGCTTTTGATAGTGCTTTGAGCTACTTTGAAGAATTGAGAAGTTTTATTAATAGTGGAATTTTAGACAGTGAAGAAAAGAAGGAGGAGGAAGAGGAGAGGCATGAGGAGGATGAAGAAGAAGAAGACAATGATGATGAAAGAAAGAAGAGTTGTTTGGGAATGTGTTTTTTTAAATATTTTGAGTTATTTTCAATTTATAAGGTGGAAAGCAATTGTACATTTTTACATTAATATTTTTACTGTATTTTCCATTACCATTTATCCTCCCTAAATCCTCTTCCACCTCCACCCACCCTTTCCCCCCTACAATCACCATTGTAATTTAGCAATTAAAGTTCTGCTTACTATCTGTCACCTATTGTTATATTATTTTTTATTAACCTCATGACTGGTATATCAATGAAAACAACAAGATTTCTATAACATTTTTCAAAAAATTTTTAAAAATTCATATTAACAGAAATATGATCATCTAGAGAGGGAAGTGTTGTTGTTCTGCTATTACCTTATTCTCACTGAGTTTCCTATTCTGAAAAATATATCCCTTGCTATCAACTTCTCAGCGATGTGACAAGTACCCCCTAGAAATCATAAGTTAGAGAATAATTTGGAAAGCACTGTAACAGGATTGTCTGGAAAGAATTTGAAGGGGTTTAGGAAGAAAGGTCATAGCTACAAAAGAGTGGCTTTGGACCAAAGACAACATGTGTTAATAATTAAGGATGTTGGAGGCCGAAGAGAACACCACTACCATTCTTCCACCATTGTTCACTTAGCCAGAGAGTAAAAAGGGGATGTTTACTTTTTACATCTTTTTCTCATAAGATATTGGAAACAGTCTATAAAAAACAATGGCCTTCTATGAAATTGGATAAACATAAGTAAATAAAAGATGGATTCCAGAATTAACAACTCATGGGCCCATGAAAGTCATACATTAATATCCAGAGCAAGTATATTTTAATCAGTCCTTTGTCTCTTGGATTGTTTGATTGCATCCTAGGTTGAAAATTTTGCTCCTAATGCAGACAACTCAAGTAGCATTATCTTATCACTAGTATCTTGCATGGCAAACTTGAAATAGATAGCAAAAGATATTTCAGGATAACTGTTATTATCCTTACTCACCTTGACTATATCGATTCTTCCATTTGATTGGGCATTACTGAATCATTTCTGAGCCAAAGTTTCTAGATGTCCAATATATATTTGCTAACATGCTGACTGACTGCATACCCATTGTTTCCAAATATCTAAAAGGCACTATAGAATCTAATGTTAAGGGTCCTAATATATGTAAAGTTTAATACTCAAAGCTGCCATTTTCTGATATAGATATTAAGACCCTTGCTATAATGATTTGGTCATATTAACAGGGCTAAATAAGGTCTGTCAAAGCACATTAAGCAAATCTGTCAGAATTTTAAGGTAAAATAAACTTCATTAATATTGTGGTATGGGAAATAAAGGAATATCAACATTATGGCAGAATATCAAAATACATTAAGGTTTCCATTATACAACAGTTCATGTATACATACACTTATATTGCATAAAGTAAAATATACCAGCAATAATAGCTTGTTCATTTATTTCTCCATGAATGTAGCTTATTTTACTAAGTGAAATTAGAAGATATAGATGAGTATAATGTGAAATGTACTGGTCAGAGCCCATTGGCTCTGAATCTTAACTTTGCCCGCTATATAGACAGTTGACTTTTAATCCCATAAAAACCTCTTGACTTCCCTGAGGCTCAGGAGGAAGTTAAACTGGATCATTTTCTTCCAAGCCCTGGGATATTGTAAGTCCTTAGAAGACTTTATTTAAAATATATATATCATGTTAGTCAGAGGGGCAAATTTAATTCATTTATTATATTGGCTTACCAACTACAAATGTTCAAAGTTCTTTATGCTCTTTTGAAGTTATTTAAATGTGTTCCCTTAAGTTTACATTTTATATTTTATTTTGCATTCACCTGAGATAATAGACACACACCATGCACAGTTGGTCTTTACTTATCAATTAATTTTTAAAAATTAATAACATACCTCTACTTAAGTTTATATGGAAATTCAAAGGGCATAGAATAGTCAAACATTTTTGTATAAAATGAACAAAGTAGGAGGAGGACACTCTCTGAATTCAAGACTTATTATAATGATGCAGTAAGTAAGGCAGTATGCAATTGGCATACAGACCAGCAAATAGGTCAGTGGAACAAAACAGAATAAAGATTTCAGGTTCATTCTCATACATATATAGGCACCTGATTTTTGACAAAAGAAAGTTTAAAGGTACTGTAGTATCTGGAACAATTGGTATTCACATATAACTAAACTTAGATCCATCTTTCATGTAATGTAAAAAAATTTACTCAGAAAGACTCAAAAAGGAGGAGTGATTTCATAGGAATGGTGGTATGAGAGATCCCCTTGGCCTCTCCCCTTGAAGTTTCAACAGTTTAAACAGCTATAAGTCAATAGAAGATTCCCTGCTCAACACACAAAAACATCTGAGAAATTCACACATTAAAACATCTAAACATGGACGAGTGTGAGTGAATTAGGAAGGTGAGAAGGGAGCAGAGCCCAGACGAGCTACAAACACAGCCCTGCAGATGGGAGCTCACTGTGAGGCTCAGCCTAGAGAAGGAAGGAATCAGATTATGGTTGGCACTCTCTTCAGCGGGGAGCAGCAAAGAAATTTAGTAAGTATACCTGAAGATGTGGGTAGTACTAGCTGCAGTTAAGCACAGTGACCTAGGCAGAAACAAAGCACAGATGTGCAGCCACAGTTGTCTGGCAATCAGCATGCCAGTTGGAGAAACAAAGCCATGGAGCCTGGCTACCTTCCCTTAACCTCATAGAGATTGCCTCTCTTCAATCTTAATATCAGGTTGCATAGAACATTATCTGCCAATCCAAGAACTAGTACTACATAAATACTTTTTTCCATGAGTAAAAGGCCCAATGTGTGACTAATCCCAGGATCAGGTGGAGGTACGGGGGGACGTTGTTGAAGTTCCCTGGTCATAATTGCTGGGAGGGCAAAGCAACAAAGGAGGTGCTCATCTTCCCCCTGCTCAACCTATCCCCACACATCAGTGGCTGCACTGCCAGTGGGGTCAGGCTGCAGGGGACAGCACTGGGATTTCACAGATTTGGAGCCCCTTTGCTCACTATATTCCATTGTGAAGCTGGTCTCTTGGAATCAGAGTGACCAGATCACAAGAAAACTGCGCACCTTCCCAGAGAACACAGAACATTTTCCAGTACTGATCAGAGGTCTAAAAAGCCAGAGCAATGCAAGGGAGATAATAATAATAATAATATAGAAAAGAAGAAAAAGTAATTCAGCCCCATCTACTGGAAATCAAAAGATTTCCTATCAACCTACTAGAGGAGTGCCACTCATACATAGATGACTAGACAGAGAAGGAATCCATGAAATACCATGAAAACCAAGGTAGCAAGGCAACTCAGAAATAAAATTTAAAGTATCCAGAAAATACATTTTAAAACATGGGATTATGTGATTTACATGACAGAACATTCAAGATTGCTGTTCTAAAAAGACTCAATGAGAGTCAAGAAAACAGATATGCCATTTAATGAACTCAGAACAAAATCAATTAACAAAATGAGTACATTATCAAAGAGATTGAAGCTTTATAAGAGACCCAGATAGAAATTCTAGAGGTGAAGATCTCAATAAAAGGTATATTGAATCAACTAATGAACATAGAAAATAGAGCTGACCAGATGGAGGGAAGAATTCATGATACAGAAAATAGAAATCTAAGAAGAAAGAGACTTGAGAATTACAAAAAGTGAAAGAAAAAAAGAAGCTTTACTAGAACTATGTAACTCCATCAGAAAGAGCAATATAAGAACAATAGGCACATCAGAAGAAGAGATGGATAAGGGCACAGAGAGCCTATTCAAACAGTTGATGAGAACTTTCCAAAGCTATGAGAAGAGCTAGATCCTCAAAGCCAAAAAGGAAAAATAGGATCTAATTACTTCAACCCTAAAAGACTTTCTCCAAGGCACATTGTATTAAAACTGTCAAAAATTAATGACAAAGAACTCTCAAGGCAGCCAGAGAAAAGAAGAAAGCAACCTATAAAAGAAGGCTTATTAGGTTATCATCAAATTTCTCAGCAGAAACTCTATAATCTACAAAAAGAATGGAACCAAATATTCAAACTACTGAAAGAGAGAAATTACTAGCCAAGAATAATATATCCAGCCATATAATAGTATATCTTCATTTAGGTATAAAGGAGAAATAAAGACTTTTCCAGATATATGGAAGTTGAGAAAATTTATTACTAGAAGACCTTTATTGCAGAAAATACTCAAAGGGGTTACTCTACCTGAAACAAAGAATAAAAAGTCAAAAACTATGATAAGATCACACACACAAAAACTCACAGTGTAAAAAGGGATAATTTGTGAGAATAGAAATATAAAAGGGCAGGAGGTAAGGGCCTGAATTTTCAAAGGGGTATGGAGATTATATGCATTCAAAAGCAAAAAGACTAATGTATATATGAAACTTTCTTTTTCATAAACTTAATGCTAACCAGAAAAAAACCTAAAAGCAAGACACATAATTAAAAAAAAAGAGGAATCAGAGGAAGAAAATATGGAATACCACCAAATAAAAACAACAGAAACACAAAAGAACAAATGAAAGCACAGAGCTATGAGAAAACAAAAGATAAAATGGCTATAGTAAATCCTCATACATCAGTAATTACTCTTGATGAATCAACCAATAAAGAGGCACAGAGGAATACACTGGATAAAAAAAGAAAACTCAACCATTTGCTACCATCAGCAGACACATCTAAGCTGCAAAGACAAAGAGAGAATCAAATGAAAGGCTGGAAAATGATTGTCCAGGCAGATAGCATTCATGGAAAAGCAGGTGTACCCATATTTATATCTGGCAAAATTGACTTCAAGACAATGAAGGTAACTTTTATAATGATAAAGGGGATGCTACATCAAGAAGATAACACATCTATCAGGAAGCACCAAAATATATAAAGCAACTACTAAAAGAAGTAAATGGAGAAACTGACAAAAACACAATCATAGTAGAAGACCTAAATACTTCATTGATAGTTCTAGATAGATCATCCAAACAGAAAATCAGTAAAGAAATATAGGTCTTAAATGACACATTAGATCAAATGAACATAGTTGACATTTACAGAACCTTCCATCCCAGAACATCAGATTATACATTCTTTTCCAGTGCACATAAAACATTCTCAAGAATAGGCCATATGTTGGGACACAAAAGTAATCTCAAGAAATTTTAAAAAGATTGAGTTCATATCAGGTATATTCTCTGACCTCAATTCTTTGAAGTTAGAAATGAACTGCAAAAAAGAAGAAACCCACAAATATGTGGAGATTAAACAACATACTATTACAAATAACTGGGTCAAACAAAAAGTAAAAGGTGAGATCAAAGTGAAAGAAGGTGAAGGAATTAGCCAAAGAACATATACACATAACCCAAAGGCACATACAACAGTGTGGTGATGGTCAGAGGGAAGGGGGTTGGGAGAAAGTGAGCAAAGGCTGTGGGGGTGGGTGATGGCAACATCTGTAATAGGGTAAACAGTAAAAATAAAAGAAAATCTATAAAAAAGAAAAAATACAATTTTTTAAAAAAGATCTATAGAGACAAATGAAAATGACAATATGACACTAAAATATCTGGGATGCAGCAAAAGCAGGAATAAGATGGAGGTTTATATCATTACAGTTCTCTCTCAAGAAACAAGAAAAATCATAAGTAAATAATCTAACATTATATCTTAAAGAACTAGAAAAATTTCCTAGAAATGTATAACCTTCCTAGACTGAATCATAAAGAACTGGAAAATCTAAATAGGCTGATCAACAGTGAGAAAATCTAAACAACCATTAAAAACCTCCCCCAAAATAAAATTCCAAGACCAGATTGCTTCACTAATGAATTCTACAAAACATTCAAAGAAGATTCGATACCTATTCTCAAAACCCCAAAAATTAAAGAACAGGCAATAATTCCTACCACATTTGATGAGACCAACATAACTCTAATACCAAAACCTGAGCCCCCCAAAAAACACCCTACAGATTCCACTAAAAAACTATTAGAAAAAATAAACAAATACAGTTAGGTTGCAGGATGCAAAATCAATATACGAAAATCCACTGCATTCTTATATACCAACAAAAAAATTCCAGAAAAAGGAATGAAAAAACAATTCCTTTTTTAATTGAAATCAAAAGAATAAAATATCTAAGAATTAACTTAAAGAACCTATATACTGGAAACTACAAAGTATTATTAAGAGAGACTGAGCACTGGCTGTTATGCTGTTATGCCTCAGTGGGTTGCGCATTGGCCTGCAAATTGAAAGGTTACTGGTTTGAAATCCTGGTCCGGTCACATGCCTGTGTCATGGACCAGGTTCACCCACTGGGAGTGTGCGAGAAGCAACTGAATGATGTTTTTCTTGTACACTGATGTTTCTGTCCCTCTCTTTCTCCCTCCCTTCCCCTCTCTATAATAAATAAATAAAACCCTTTAAAAATTAAATGCAAAGATATTCTGTGTTTATGGGTTGGAAGAATCAACATAAAGTGTCCATATTACCTGAATCAATTTATAGATTTAATGCAATCCCTTTCACTATTCCAATGACATTTCATTTTTTATTTTTTTTTTATTTTTTAAGATTTTTAAATTTATTTTTAGAGAGGGGAAGGGAGAGAGAAACATCAATGTGTGTTTACCTCTCACACGCCCCCTACCAGGGACCTGGCCCACAACCTTGTCATGTGCCCTAACTGGGAATCCAACCAGTGAACCTTTGGTTTGCAGGCCAGCACTCAATTCACTGAGCCACACCAGCCAGGGCAACATTTCATTTTTTAAAGCAATAGAACAAAAAATCATCAGATTTGTAGGAAACCACAAAAGACCCCAAAGAGCCAAAGCAATCCTGAGAAAAAAGAATAAAAGTAGAGGTATCATACTACCTGACTCAAGTTATACTACAGAACATGATAATCAAAATAGCATGGTATTGGCAAAAAACCAAAACAAAACAGATACACAGACCAATGGAACAGAATTGAGATCCCAAAAATAAAACCATGTGTATATGGGCAAATCATTTTGTTTTACAAAAAAGTCAAGAACACACTATGTAGAAAAGAAAGCCTTTTAAATAAATGGTGCTTACCAATGGGAAAATTGGTAAGCCACATGTGAAAGAATGAAATTAGACTATAGTTTGTACTCATGTACAAAAGTTAATTAAAAATGGATCAAAAACCTAAATACAATATCTGACACAATAAATTACATAGGAGAACACATAGGTATTAAGCTTATGGACCTTGGTCCTTTGATAGGTAATTGGATAAAGGAGATCTGGCACATGTATATAATGGAATATTTCTCAGCCACAAGAAAAAATGAAATACTGTTATTTGAGACAACATGGATGGGCATTGAGAATATCAAGCTAAGCAAAATACATAAGTCAGAAAGTGCTAAGAATCATGTGATTTCACTTATATGTGAGATGTAAAACTGAAGCTCATAGACAGACAACTATATGGTAGTTACCACTGGGAAAGAGGGTGAGGTTAGTTAAAGGTAAAGGGGATCAAATATATGGAAGATGATTTGACTTTGGCTGGTAGGCACACAATGCAGTAAAAAATCATGCATCATAGAAATATACAGTCCAAACTTATAAAATCTTATTAACCAATGTCACCCCAATAAATTTAATTTAAAAGTATCTGATAAATCAAAATGTAAAACCTATAACTATAAAATTTCCCCAAAAAAGCATAAAGTAAAACCTCTGTGACCTTGGGTTATACAAATATTTTTTAAAAGTTATGATACAAATTTCAAGACCTATAAAAACTTACAAATTGGACTTATTTTAAAACTTCTTCTCTTTGAAAGACACTGTAAAGAGAATCAACAAAACATTCATAGACTGAGAGAAAGTATTATAAATCATATTTCCAATATAGGATTTGGATCCAGAACTCTCAATATAATCCAAATTAAGACAAATAGTTTCTCTATTCTGTTTCATTGATCTATGTGTCTGTTGTTATGCCAGTAGTAGACCGTTTTGACTACAGTGGCCTTGTAGTAGAGTTTCATATCAGGTATTGTGATCTCACCTACTTTGTTCCTCTTTCTCAAAATTGCTAAGTCTATTCAGGGTCTTTTTGGTTCCATATAAATTTTTGAAATATTTGTTCTAGGTCTGTGAAATATGCCATTGGTATTTTAATAGGAATTACATTGAATCTATAGATTGCTTTAGGAAGTATGGATATTTTAATGATGTTAATTCTTCAATCTATGAACATGGTATATGCTTCCATTTATTTGTATCTTCCTTAATTTCTTTCTTTAATGATATATAGTTTTCTATAAAACTATAGAATTTCTATAAATTTATTCTTAGGTACTTTAATTTTCTTTTCTTTTTATTTCTTTTCTTTTTATTTTCTTTTTATATTTACTTTCTTTTTATTTTTCTTTTATTAAGCGGTTTTTATTTTATTTTTTTATTTTTCTTATTGCTATAGTAAATGGGATTTTTTTCTTTGTTACTCTTTTTGATGTTTTATCGTTGATGTACCCAAATGCCATCTTTTTTTTTTTTTTTGCTTCTTTTTTTAAGATTTTATTTATTTTATTTTTAGACAGAGGGGAAGGGAGGGAGAAAGGGAGAGAAATATCAGTGTGTGGTTGTCTCCCACATGCCCCCTACTGGGGACCCAGCCTGCAACCAAGGCATGTGCCCTGGCTAGGGAATCGAACTGGCAACCCTTTGGTTTGCAGGCTAATGCTCAATCCACTGAGCTATACCAGTTGAAGCAAAATGCCATCAATTTCTGAATACTGACTTTGTATGCTGCTATTTCACCAAATTCATTTATTAGGTAGAATAGCTTTTTGGTGGAGACTATAGGGTTTTTTATATATACTGTCACATCATCTGCAAATAATAACAGTTTTACCTTCTCCTTTCCAATTTCAATGTCTTTTTTTTTTCTTGTCTGATCGCTGTGGCTAGAACTTCCAATACTATGCTGAGTAAGAGTGGTGAAAGCCACTCTGATCTTGATTATTTCCTTCCTTCTACTTGCTCTGGGCTTTGTTTGTGGTTCTTCCTCTAGTTCTTGTAGATGTAGGGTTAGGTTGTTTATTTGAGATTTTTCTATCTCCTTTAGGTAGGCCTGTATTGCTATGAACTTCTCTCACAGTAAACCCAAGTCTCTATGGTCAATTAATATTTGACAAAGGAGGCATTAGCATACAGTGGGATAAAAAAACCTATTTAAATAATTGGTGTTGGGAGAATTGGACTGGTACATGCAAAAGAAAAAAAAAAGAAAGAAAAGAAAAAAAAAGAAAAACACAACCACCAGCTTCACCATACTCAAACATAAACTCAAGATGGATAAAAGACTTAAATATAAGTCATGACACCATAAAAATCCTAGAGGAATACAAAGCAGGAAAATTTCAGATATCCCACATAGCAATAATTTTGCCGGTATATCTCTTAGGGCAAGGGAAACAAAGGAAAAAATAAAGAAATGGGATTATAGCAAATTAAAAAGCTTCTGTATGGCTAAAGAATCCATCATCAAAATGAAAAGAGAACCAACTCTATGGGAGAACATATTTGCCAATGATATATTGGACAAGAGTCTGGTCTATAAAATATACAAAGAATCCATATGACTCAACACCAGAAAGATAACACAATTACAAAATGGGCAAAAGACCTGAATAGATACTTTTCCAAGGAGGACCTACAGATGGACCATAGATATGAAAAGATGCTCAACATCACTAGCCCTAAGAGAGATGCAAATTAAAACCACAATTGGATATCACCTCACACTTGTCAGAATGGCCATCATTAATAAACCAACAAACAAGTGCTGGGGAGGATGTGGAGAAAAGGGATCTCCAGTGCACTGTTGGTGGGAATGCAGACTGGTGCACCCACTATTGAAAACAGTGTGGAGTTTCCCCAAAAAACTAAAAATCAAACTACCTTTTGACCCAGCAATTCCATTGCTGGGAATATACCCTAAGAATCCCTAATCACCAATTTAGAAGAACTTAACACACTTGTCTATTCATTGTGGCACTATTTACAATAGCCAAGTACTGGAAACAGCCTAAGTGCCCGTCAGCAAATGAGCAGATAAAAAACTATGGTACATTTACACAGTAGAATATTATGCAACAGAAAGAAAGAAGGAACTCCTGCCTTTTGCAACAGCATGGGTAGAACTAGAGAATATTATGCTAAATTAAATAAGCCAGTCAGTGAAAGACAAATACCATATAATCTGACCTATACAGAGGAATTTAATGAATAAAATAAACTAACGAGCTAAATAGAAGCACAGGCATGGGAAGGTGGAACAGACTGACAGTGACTAGAGGGGAGGGGGAAAGGGGATAATGGTAGAAGGGAGAAGGGACTAGTCAACGGACATGTATGAATGACCCATGGACATGGATAACAATGCGGGAATTAACTGTGGGTGGGGGGGTTTGGATGGGTGGAGGAAGGCAAAGAGGGAAAAAATTGGGGCAACTATAATAGAATAAAAATTTAAAAATTAAAAAAAAAAGACAGGTGGGCAAAAGATTTGAACAAGTCCTTTACTCCTTCCCCACCCACCCAAAATGCAGAGAGTTTACTTAACAGGTGAAAAATACTCAGCATTAATAGTTATTAGAAAATGAATATTGCAGCCATGATAAGATAATTCACATATAGAATGGCGATGACTTGAAGAGATGTACCATTCTAAATCTGGCAAGGAAAAGAAGGAATTGGAATTCTTATGCATTGATGGCAGGAACTGAAATTCTACAGACACTTTGGGAAAGGTATGGAAGTTATTTTAAAAGTTAAAAACATACCTTCCATATGATCTAACCATTCAACTCCTAGAATGTACCAAAGATAAAGGAAAGCAAATGTTCATATTAACACTTGTACATAAATGTTCATGTAGCTTTACTTTTAACAGCAAGATCCTACATGCAATCCAAATATATGGTATTATTTATAAAATTGAATACCATTTAACAATAAAATGAACTATTGGTACTTAACACAACAGGGATGAATTTTAAAATAATCATACTTAGTGAATCAAGTCAAGATTATAATGTATAATTCAATTTATGCAAAATACTAATATTAGAAAATGCAAATGAATCTATAGAAATTTTGTAGAAAGCTTGGCAGTTTTCCTGAGGATGGGGAAAAAAAGTTGGCCACAGAAGGAAAAAGCAATTATAAAGGAATATGTGGAAAATTTTGAGAAAGACAAATATATTTATTATAATTTTAGCAATGATTTCGTGGTCATATACCTATGTTAAAACCTATAAAATTGCATACTTCATATGTATATGATTTTACCTCAGTAATGTTTAAAAATGATATGTGCAAACATTCCTGCTTAATTCCTGCATGCAAGGTCCTTGAAATATTATTAGTGAAAAACACACACAGGTGAAAACTAAAGAAATAATAAGTATTATATAAAAACAAACACACACACACACACACACACACACATATACATGCACATATAAGGAAATTAGTAATGTTAGCTTAATGAAAAAATATTTAGGCCAAGCCTTAAAGGACAATGAAATGTAGAGCAAAATGGAGATAAAATGGGAGAGAAGGGGAGAAATAGAAATAAACATACTTAATTAGTACTATACTTTATTGTAAATGTAAAAGAAGCAAAACAATTTCATTAACTTCTCATTTGTTTTATTGTAATTTCATTGGTGAATATTGTAACTACAGCCCACACAAGGTCAAGTAATACTGCTTATGTTCTCTAGAGTCCCAGCTGCTTTAATTGCACATTGGAAAACAAATATGTTTGATACAGTCCCATTCATTTATTTTTCCCTTTACTTCTATTGCCTTTGGGGTCAAATTAATAAAACCTTCTCTAAAATGAAGGTCCATAAGTTCAGTACTTATGTTTTCTTCTGTGTAAGTTATTGTTTCAAAGTAAAAAGCTTCTGCATGGCAAAAGAAACCTCCCAAAAAAACAAAAGACAAACAACGAAGTGGGAGATTTGCGAATGACAGCTCCAACAAGGAATTAATATCTAAAATATATAAAGAACTCATACAACTTAATACCAAACAAACTTTGCAATTGAAAAATGGGCAGATGATCTGAACAGACAATTCTCCCAAGCAAACATACAAATGGACAACTGCACTAGCTATTAGGACAATGCAAATCCCAACCACGATGAGATACCGTCTTATACCTATTAGAATGGCAGTTTTCAACAAGGGAAGTAACAAGTGTTAGAGAGGTTGTGGAGAAAAAGGAACCATCATTCACTGATGGTGGGAATGTGAGCTGGTACAGCCACTATGGAAAACATTGTGGAGGTTCCTCCAAAAGTTAAGAATAGAGTTACTCTTCTGGGTATCTACCTGAAAAAATTGAAAACATTTATTTGCAAAGATATACACACCCTAATGTTTGTTGCAGCATTATTCATAGTTGCCAGTATATGGAAACAAGCATAGTGTCCTTTCATAGAGGACTGGATACAGAAGACATGGTACACATATACCATGGAATGCTAAGAAGCCATAAGAAAAGACAAACTACTGCCATTTGCAACAACATGGATGGTTTAGTGTGAGGATATCACACTAAACAAAATATGTCAATCAGAAGAAGCTAAGAATGATATTTCACTTAAATGCAGGGTATGACACTGAAACTCATAGACAGAGATAAACTAAATATATTGGTTACCAGAGGGAAGGGGGTGGAAAGTAGTAAAGGCTAGTGGGGGCCAAATATACGGTGACAGAAGATCATTTTACTTTGGTTGATCAGGATACAATGCAATGTACAGATCATATATCAAAGAAATGTACACTTGAAAGCTATATAATCTTATTAACCAATGTCACCCCAATAAATTCATTAAAATATGTTTATACTTTGCAGTATACATAGTTTTCAAATGAAGTAAAAGAAAACATATGGCCTTGGCCAGGTGGTTCAGTTGGTTGGAGCATCATCGCATGCACCAAAAGGTTGCGGGCTCAGTTTCCAGTCAGGGCACATATGTAGGTTGTGGTTTTGATCCCACATCAGGGTGCATATGGGTGGCAATGAATCGGTCTCTCTTTCACATTGATGTATCTCCCTCTCACCAATAAAAACATGTCCTCAGGTGAGGATGTAAAAAAAGAGAGAAAATACCCGTATTATCATAAGGTAAGAAAGATAACTACAAAAATCAGCTGCCATTTTTCATTATTAAAATGCTGAACGACTTTCAAAATACCTAGGCATCTCTGCTTATGTGAACATTGACATTAAAATGTTTTAGGTATATTACAGCATCATCGACACTAACAATTTGCCTTATTTAAAAAGTTCATACAGGGTCTAGTACAAATAACATCCCTTTTTTATTACAAAATCATAAGCATGTAATTCTGTAACATAACAAATTACACTCAAGCACACCATATGACATTTTAGTGAAATGTTCAAATTCAGACTATAAATTTTACAACCATATTATTACCCTACTAAGCACACTCAAGCAGGCGTTACTTCTGCCAGGCCCTGTATATTGTATTGTGAAAAAAGAATACTGAGGAAGACAGTAAGAATACCAGAGGCCACTTGGTAAACCTCCATTTTTTTCTGCCAGTGAATATTTCATTCTAGTTGGGGCAACTAAAGGTCAAAAATGAAAAGGTTTTCCAGGTTTTTACATTATATTATACTTATTCTCTCACCTAGAATATTCTCTTTGAAGCTTCCTTTTGGGGGGATGAGCATTTTTTCTGCCAGCCCTTTTTGAGTGTTTCTTATACATTCTTCAGTACTCTAGCATTATCTCTTAATAAAAGTTACAAACCCCCAGGCTTGCTTTAGTTTTTCTTCTGTTTTTTAAGTATGTTATCTCATATTTACTACTTGATCGTATTTAGTCCACTACATTGATTATCTGTTATCTCTTCTGTCTCCTCCACTGGGACAACCTGTATAAAAACTCCTAAACACCCAACACATATATGATTGAAAGAATGGGGTTAAATTCCTTTTCTTTCTTGAAATATCACTAAAAATATACATTAAAAAGATAAAATTTCAATAAATATATAGCAAAATAAATAATTAGAAAACAGGCATCAACCAGTTATATTGAAGAATTTATGACAGTTAAAAGAGCTCTTTTGTTCAAATCAACCACAAAACTCAATGCAACCTTACAAATCAGCAAGCTGCTGAAGAAATGGATATTGATTTAAGCAAGATAGCCCAAGGCACTTCCCAGAAGCCATTAGCTGGAGTCTGCTATATGGCATTCTCAAAGGTAACTCACAGGGTGAATCCTCTGCTTTCCTTGCATAACCAGTTCTACATGTAGTTTGCTTACAAGTTAAGAATAGCTAGTGAAACCAGTTCTCTAAGCAAAATAAAGAATTTGTGTATGATGTCTAGAGAGTATGATAAAGCTATAAAGAAAAGCAAGATGCTATTTTGGGTAACTAGCCCATCCCACGTGATATATACAGTTCACATCCTACCCACTTGTCATGACCAGGGTGTTGTAAATTTCAGAACATTTCCTACTAAGAAAAACAGTGACCTCTGAAAGAAAACCCATTAGTTTCTAATGCTGACAATTTATTATTACTAATCACTCTATTATGTATGTAAACATAATAGAAATTATTACTGGATATATGAGGAAAAGAAAAACAGAGATGACAGGTCAAACAAATCAACTTTCAAGAAAATAGAAAAAAATTAGATCTAGTTTATATTGACAGAAATTTAAGAAGAGTTCACATCCATAAAACAAGAATAGTCTTTCTGAAATGAAAAGTTATTCTTTCTTTTTACCTTTGTTTTCACTATATCTTACCAATTTTTCTGTGCCTATAATAGTGTCTAGCAATGCACATAGCAAGTTTTTCTTCACATTTGTGCTCTTAAATTGAAGGTAGCTAAAAGCACTCAGAAGTATCACAATAATTTTTCATTTGATAAAATGTGGTAAAATCTAAGCACTTAACAAAGTAATCTATTCATTAAATATTTACTAAGCATCAATTATGTGACAAATACTTTTCTAGGTTCTGAGAATGCATCAGTAGGAAAAAAAAAGAAATAAATTATTTCCTTCATGAAACTCACATTCTAGTGGAGAAAACTGAAATTATCATATGGTGATAAGTTTGAAGAAGAAAAATATGATAGATAATGAGAAGGAAGAATGATGGTGTATTTTCAACTGTGTTCTTGGAAAAGGCTTTTCTGATAAAACCATATTAAATATATATTTGGAGACACAGAGTTTGTGACTCATTATTAAAGATGTTGCCAGGCAGAAGAAACAGTGAATATAAACCTTGTGACAAAAATAATGTTTCCTGGCATGTTCAAAGACTAAGGAGCTGACACGAGCAATGTGGAGTGAAAGTAAGAGCTGAGCCAGGAAGGCTACCTGGGAAGGATTGCACAGGACCTGCTTTGTTGCCTTTGAGAATCCTTTGTGGGGACACAAGAGTGGAGGCAAGGAGAGCAGTAAGAAGGCATTGCAATAATCATCTTAAAACATGGATATATTCTGAAAGTAGAGCTGACACAATGAGATAAAAGTGGGAAAGAAAGCAGGTAGAAATTCATGTTATATGCTTGCCATTTCTTGAGGTACATTTCTAACTACATACTTAATATTTTGACTGCATTGTGTGGAAGGAGGGATAAGAAGGCAGAAACAAGGAAACAACAACAAGGACAGCTACATTTATTGCAGGTGTATTTTATGTTAACAAATTTATAAATGTTTTTCATGCATCATCACATTAGATATTCACAATAATTCTCTGAGATATTATTAATAACTACAGTGTCAAATAAACAAACTTAAACTTAGAGATTATATATTCAAGTCTTAAGATAGTATACCTAGTTATTGGTGGTAGATGATGACATCAGGGCACCTGACTTCATGTCTCAAACCATGAAGGAAAATAGTATCATTGAATCACCTACATTGTCACAAAAGGCTACTTACCAGGCACTTTACAAAGACAATCCTGATAATCATTACTATGAGGTGCATATGAAGAAATAATGCTTAGTAAGGATATTAAACATAAAAAATCAGAGAGGCTTCAAACATTAATGATTGCATTTCTGGTTTAAAGCAACATGTGGAATATTAATTGAGCTGCAACAAGGGATAAAGGGAGACATTATATTAAGAAGTTTCAGCAAATGATGGATTTTTTTTTAATTTTAGGAGTTCTTATAATCTTTAATAGCTTCATGAATATTATTTTTAATCCAAAGAAAGTTTTAGCATGAAAATTTTCTGAGACTTATTTGCTGAGGCTCTTCTTTCTGGAAATTCTGGTATAAAGTATATTCTATCACACTGTGACAATAATGACTATTTCCAGCAACCAGATAAACCAAATTTCTAGGGATTTTTTTTCTTCTCTTGAAAGAGAATTCATAGAATTGTGAATGGCTTCACTGGGATTCTGTAGAAGAATTTGAATCACATCGTTCTCCTTGGGAAGAAATAGAAAACACTCTAAGTTGACAAACTGGAGAGGAAAAAGAAACTAGCTATAATACCCACCATTGGCATCCTATACACAACCCAATCAAGTGCACTATGTCACTTCCTCTGTGAGATAAAATGTACGTGTGTTCACTGAGTAATGTCTTGTTATTCAGCAAGCAAATACTTACTACAAATATGTAATCATTGTTTGCATGACTCAAATATTCCTTGGGAACTCTCTCAAGCTCTGAAAGATGAGTCAATTGATAGAAATTGAGTCAATGATATTTTTAACAAACTGCCATTTAGATATTTTTTATTCTGTTAAGTCACAGCAGATAAGCAAACATTTGTAATATTTTTGTTTGTATTTACATTTCTGATATAGGAAGAAATTCACAGGCTGAAGAATGAGACCTAGGACTATTTGGCTGCTAAAAACGTGCTAATTTGTATGTAAGACTAACCGATGATGGTAAAAACTGCCACAAAATGCATTATGCTTGGCCACTTACCTGTTGCATGACATTAGACAGATGACTAATAACTATTGTGCTTACCTTCTAGGGCTGTTACAAAGGTGATTAACAGTAATGGCGATGATGATGATGATGATGACGATGATTATGATGGCGGTGGAGGAGGAGTAGGAGGAAGAGGAAACAAGAAGGAAGAGGAGGAGCAGCAATACTACTGCTTAGAATAGTCCATGATGTATTGTAGGTTATATGAGCCCTATTTGAATTTAAAAAAATAATAAATTAATGTGTCACAATAATATTATACTATATTTAGACGAAATGTAAATATTTAAAGTAATTGTCTTACATATATTCTTTTTTTAAGTCAAGAAACCTCTACAAGGTGAAACAAACTTTAAATCCTTCACAAATGACAAAAATATAATTTATCGAACAACTATAAATAGCAATTTACTGGGAAGAAAGCAGAAATGAATGCTGTAAGAGAAGTGGATAACTTTGGATGATAGCTCTCCTTGAAGCTTGCCCCTACAAACTGCCATTAACTGTGATTTTTAAGTTATTGTTCCAGAATTTATAAAAATCTCTGCATTTGGAATGTTTATGTAGAATTTTTGAAATAGATATTCTTTGATGTATTAGCTATTAAGTTGCTACATTAATTTGGAAAAAATACATTGTACATTGCTATTTAAAAATAGAATACAGTGTTAGAATATAGGAATGATAAAATTGCTCATTAGTTAATGTGCTATTTATACCTTGAATCTAACAGAAAGGCAGAAACAGGAAAGGTGAGTGATATTAGCCTACTTTTGAAATTATGGCATGTGATTTGATTATGAAACTAGAAGTACCCTGGCACTGGAATATTTAGTGTCGTTTTTAAACAATGCATAATCTGGAGCCCCTTTCAGGTATAAGCTAGAAATGCAATCAGCAATTTTATCACACGTTTCCTAATACCTGGCAGCAGCGTGAACGCCTGGAAACAGGTCCTGACTCGGCTTCTTCGGTGCTTTTGATTCTATTTTGAAGCAAGGGAATACATTTCTGTGTTTAGAAATATACCAAAGTAAGAAATAAACTAGTGGTACAAATAAATTGGTTTTAATTCATAATATCTTCATTTCTTTTTAAGTCTGAGAAGATAATCTAAGATACCAAAGTAAACATGATAATGACAGAATAGCTCAGAAAGTGAAATTATACAAAATTTTATGTGAAAAATATTGTATCCCTTGGGTATTTTTAGTACACAGTACTTCAAAATGTTTTTAGAATTTTCTAAAACTTGATAAATATAATTATTTCCAGATGATTGATAGATAGATACACAGACACACACACAATCGACTGACTGACACTCATTAAGGGTGACAGTTACCACTCTTTCCATGCATTTTTTTAAAAAGAATTATAAGCTGAACATGACTAAGATATGCCTAATTCTTTATGGCACAGCAGCTTATAACTGTATTTTTTAAAAATATTTTTATTCATTTTTAGAGAGAAGGGAAGTGGGGAAGAAAGAGAGGGAGAGAAATATCAATGTGAGAGAGAAACATCAATGTGAGAGAGAAACATTGATTGGTTGCTTTCAGTACACACCACACCCAGGGACTGAATCCACAACCCAGGCATGTGTCCTAACTAGGAATCAAACTGGCAACCTTTTTGTTTGTGGGGTGATGCTCAATCAACTGAACCACACAAGCTAGGGCTAACTGTATTTGTATCTAAACCCCCAAGCATTACTTTTTAATATGGAATCCTAGGAGCCTCACAATAGTATTTTTCAAACTGAACTGACCCACCTTATGGGCTGTGATGAAGTAGAGTGTCATGAGATCAAGTTAGAAGGACAGGCAGTAATTTTTTAAATAAAATATAATAGGATCAAACAAAATAGCAAAAGTCAGGTCACTTATAAGTAGAGGTGTCGTCTCATGAACATTTCCTTTATTGGCATTTACAGCAAGTCGTCAAACCATCTTTACAATATGTATACTTATTAAAACTTTAATAGTCACCATGTGAAAATTTATGGTTCTACTTCAAAGATTTCATGTGCCCTAAAAATGGTTTTCAAAATTCTGTTTATGCACATTTGGAGGGGGTTTTTATCTGATGCTTATATAAATACTTTTTAAGAAAGCTTGAGATATACCAATTCTACAGCAATTATATTTTCAGTTTTGGAATAATATACTTTAAAATATAAAAATATCAAATACAATAATTTATAAATGTGTTTTATAAATAGATGTACCATAACTAATTGCTTATATATTCCTAATTTAAATTTAAGTTCTAATCAGGTTACATACAAAATTTGTATTTAAAATTAAAGATCATTTTCTAGAGGGGTCCACCTAATCATATGAGATCTTAAAACAAACTTTCCCGACTGAGGTCAAGGCCAGAGGAAATATGACTTTAGAAGAATGGTCAGACATGCAACATGCCGGGTTTGAAGATGAAGAAAGGGGGTCCAGAGCCAAGAAATGTATATAATCACTGGACTCAGGAACAGACATGAAAACAGATTACCCACTAGAACCTCCCAGAAGGGGCACAGCCTTGCTGACACATTGATTTTAGTCCAATGAAATCTGTGTTGAACTTCTCACCTACAGAACTATAAATAAATTTGTAGTGTTTTAAACCACAAATTTTGTTTAATTTTTACAGCAGCAATGGAAATATAATATGGCATCTTTAAACTATCAACACACTGTAGCATTTGAGACACCTGAGAGAGAAGTTAAAGGCTTAGGTATAGGAATAGAAAAGGTAGTGATAAGTGAGAGATAGGAGTCAATATGGTCTTTCCTTGAGACCACATTATATCCTCTCTATAAATTTGGAATACAGAAAAAATCCAGATTTATGAAAATTTGAGTTAATTTGTATGTGTAGATAATCATAAATTCAGAGCCTTAGCTCTATGTTACAAAATATTCATTGTCACTTCTGATCTAAAAGGTCATTGAAATTTGGGGTAATTTTTTTCTGTGGATAAAGTTATATTCACTTTCATTTTTTTATATTTGTCTTTTTATATTGAACATGAATGTGTTTGTCTTTCCCTTTTCAGAGTAACAGGTACTTCATTGACTGTAATTATAAAGCTTTTCTTCTTTGTGGATATTTTTTCACTAAATTCAAAAGAAATGGGGGTGGGTGGAGGTGGAAGAGGTTATAAGGGGGTAAGTGGTAATGAAAAAATATACAATGACAATAATAATATGCAACAACAAAAAAGAAATTACTTCTGATTTGACTGAAACATTTAACATTGTGAAAATACTAACAGCCCAGTTCTCCAGAAAGAACACTGTCATACTCTGTTTTTTCTTTTTTGGGGAAATGTGTATGAACAGTGGGGTTTTACATTTGCAAAATTAATTGCTCTGACATAACTGAACAGAATTAACAGTAAGTTTGGAACAGTTATAAAATTTATGTATAATCCAGCTTGCTGGAAATGCTTCATGCAGACACTGAGCTTGTAAGAGTTTTAATTAATCATGTAATTAGAAATGCAGAATGAACAGTATGTTTAAGTTCATAGAAAAATAAGTAAATGTGCTGTTTTTAGAATACTCCAGTCTTTAAGGTAAAGTAAAATTTCTTTTAATTTCCCTCATGATTTATTGGTTCCTCATGGGCCATATTCAACTACACTTTTTGTGTGTGTGATATGTATGTTGACCTTATTCCTTGCTTTTCTTTCCTAGTCTTTTGCTACAAGATCTTCATTAATTTCTTCATGTATAAAGAATATGCAGGGATTCACTTCACTAAACATACACACACACACACACACACACACACACAGTTTTTTTAGTTATAATTTGGTTAGCTATAAAATTTTTGGAACAAATACATTTTCTCAAAATTTTAAAGAAAATTTCACATTATTTTCTATCTTCATATGTTGGTGATTGGAACTCATACCAATGACTTATATTCATTTATAGGTAACACATTTCATCTTCCTACAAGTAATGTTATGAGTGGAGTTCTGAAATATATAGATGCATAATATTTTTCATTCCTTCTGTTTATAAGTAGATTTGTTCATTTTGAAAGCATAAAATTACTAAGATGTTTTAGATTGTTGATAACTGTTTCATTCTTTTCTTATAGACCTATTAGATGGATTAATGATCCAGATCTTTTAATTTTTTTTCATTGTTTTCTTGTGTTGGATTTTAAGAATTTTTTCCTAATGAAATTTGTGATTACTAAGGAGATATATAGCTGAATTCATCCAATTATTTAACCATTCTATTAAAATTTTGTTTTGTAATTTTATCTTTAATTACTGATAAATCTTTGTAGTGCTTTATTCCTTATTTCATAGAGATAATGACTCTTCACATCTTCCTGAGACTACTAACTAGAGTTTTAAAAAATATGGTAGTCTCCTGAGTCAGTTTTTTCATTCTGTACATCTTGCTGCTTTGTCAAATAGGTGATTTTTTTCCTACACTGTCAGGTGATCAGGTTCTTTGTCATATTCTTAAATGGAGAATCAGGCAGAAGAGATAATTGGTATGTATTGTTTTTGCAGGTGTGTAGCCCTGTTTTCCCAATAGTTTCCTTCCCTGAATGAGTATAAACAGCACTTTTTATTAAAGAGGTTATGTGTACATTTGCAGTACATGCCAACCAACAGGTTTTGCGCTAGTGTGTTATATAGCCGACAAACTAGGCACTTACCAATTTCCAAATACACTCTTTCTAGAGGGAAAATTGACACTATAATTTAGAGACTTTAAATTTTTTCCACATTCTTTTAGAATGTATCCTAAGGGAAAAATAAATATTAAACAGAGAAAAAAAGAAGGTGGTAGTATTTCAGTAAATGTATTTTATGGATAGAAATGTTTCTTTTTGTTTATTTGGAAAGTCTATCTAAGCTCTCTTATTTCTCAGATCCTAATACCCCCACATGGGACCTTCCTACAGGTAGAATTTAGGCTTATTTTAGAGAGAAAATGTGCATGGAATAGTAAAGTAAGCACAGCTTTTAAACTAGTTTTTAAAAAGGTAAAACTTGGGGTGTCGTGAAAATTTCTTTCTGACTTGTGTTCCAGCTTGTGTTGTATTTCGCTTTGGTGCTTCTGCTTTGCTTTCAGTCTAATCTCATTTGCATTCTGTATTTCAGAAATTCTTTAATATTCTGGCTCACTAACGGTACCTATTCACATTATTGAGACATATTCTATGATAGTAGTTTAATGTGTTATTATTTAATCTTCCCAGAAACTCCCTAAGGGAATTTTAAAAATATATTTTATTTAGTAACAAAACTGAGGGCCAGGTAAATCTATATGGTTCACAGCCTTTAATTGATTGAGCTATTTTTTGACCTCAGATTCTCCATCTCCATAACCAGGTCTGTCATCTGTAACCAGGGATAATCCTGCACTCCATTCTATTCTGACCAGTTCCAATGAGCTTAGCAAAATATATTTTAAGTGCCTAAAATGTGACAGTGCTTCACAAGCACTGAAAATACAAAGATGACAAAGACAAAGAGCCTAGCTTCAATCAATTACAGTTTTGTATGCGGAATTTAGTAAAGGTGGAAAAAATAAGAGAAAGCAAAGATAAAACTTACTAAACAATTTTGCCTAAGCTTGTTCTGGTATAGACAAATTGAAAGACAAATGTGAATTAATGAGCATTCACTGTGAATGCTCTGTGTATTAGAGAAAATAATAAACAGACTTATATCTTGAAATAATTTATAAAATATTGAATACTTAATGTGTAAATAATAAAAATAAATATATATACATACATAAAGCTTTTTAAGCTTATTTCCTTCTTGTTGGAGTCAATTTCCAAAGTGGAGGCAAGGGGAATAGTGAGTGTTATTCATAAATAAAGTTCATAAAAATATTATCTAGGAAAAGCCATGCTGTTGCTGAAGGTCTAATTTATACCTTGTTATGTCAATTTGAGTAAATATTTTCAAAGCTCCATGATATGTGAGATCTTGGAGGTACATATCTGCCTATATTTCCTTTTAGTACAACTGAAATCGAAGGAAGAGTTGTCCCAAGACACACATAAATATAGAAGTATGGCCAAGCCTACCCCATAAATCGCTCCTCCTAATCTCTTGTGTTAATAGAGGGGGAAGATAAGAGGTATTTTAGTCACTTAATTTCTCATATTTCCCTGGGGAGACACTTTTCCTTTGGTACTATGGAATATAATATCTCAATCTATTATTACGATTATTTTGAAAAACAACTTAGGATAAAATGGGCTAGAAAAGAATGCAACAAATGGAACCTGAGGAGATTTTTCTTACATGTAATCAAATTTGTTTCATTAAGGCCCAAACACAAGGATATCTAATAAAATCAATGAAGTTATTTTGGTTGTTGACAGCTATTCATATTGAAAAAATACTGATGTTTTCCGCTACCATCAGAATTCATACAGGAAATAGACTTCCATTATGTATGATGTAGTCTTATTTTTCACTCATTCTGCTCTAGTTCCAAAGTAAGTTATGTGGCTGAGAAAAGTGAGACATCATTACTGACTGAAATAGCACTTTTCACAGAACCTAATGTCGATTAAGAGAAAGAACAATGCTAAGAGATGCATTCACATTCCCTATAAATATTGAGGACCTGAGGAAGGAAAAAAAATGCACCTTCTGCAATGTATGTTCCTTTCACCTACTGCAGATTCAAATTACACCTCAGGAGAAAACCAGTTGATTGGGCAAATATCATGGACATAATTGTTGCAGGCAGAATTCACCGAAGGATGCCAAGCAGCAGGTAAAAACTCGCAAAGAAATGAAATATCATCATAGTTACTAAATATCTACCATAAGACATGTATTCAGAAATGGAAGAATAGTATCCCAGCAAACATCATTTGAACCAAGGGATCAAAGTTAACATGACCAGTAAAAACACATATTAGCAGTATTTTTGATAAGATGTATTGAGAAGGATACATTGTTATTTCTGTGGTATTTATTCCAAACACTCATAACCTCAGTCTATTATGAGAAAACAGACAATCCCAAGAACATCCTTCAAAATAATTAATCAGTAGTATTATTCATAAGTGTCAAGGTCATAAAAAATAAGGAAAGACGAAGGAACTGTTGCATATTGGAAGAGAGCAGGGGAGAAAACAAACAAAAAGAAATGTTGGATCCCAGATTGGCTCTCAAAATGAAAACAGGATATTAGTGGTAAAACTGGTGAAATTTGAATATGATCTGTAGTTTAACAGTACTGTATCAATGTTAATTTTCCAGTATTGATCATTTTTGTCTGGCGTCTCAGATGTTAACTTTGGCAGAAGTTGATGAGAGACATATGGAAACCTCTGTATGATTTTTGCATCTTGTAAGTCTAATATTATTCCAAAATTAAAGGTAAAAAAAAATGGTTATTTCAGGCAACCCACTTTCTTCATCCACCTTCTATAATTTTACTGATAGAAAAAGACTATGGTTAGGAGCTTTTGTTCAGTTCTGTCAGGAAATATAAATTTAGGGAGAGAAAAGGTCTGTACAGTGAGTGGGTGAGGGAAACTGGGGAGGTTTGGAGGCTTTTGCATCCAGGAGTATGTCTCCTTGCCACTGTTCAGCAGAAATGGAAGGTGGTGTTCTGCAAAGATTGCGTGGAGCTCCTAGGCACAGAGGGAGCAACGGCTAGAGCGTGGAGAACACAGGTATGAAGAGTGCTTTTCACCAGCAGGCCGATCACCTTTCAAATTCTGAATCTTCTGATAACTGCGTGACCAACTTAACCATCATCTTCTCCCTCTCCCACTCCTTGCTCTTCTCCATCCTCCCCCTCCCCCTGTATGTAGTGGAGTTGACAATGCTGATTTTGCAAGTTTTCCAGGTAACACCGAAGTAACATAAATAATGTATAAATAAGAGCTATTAACCCCATGTCTATTTAAGCCATACCACATTATTACATGAGGAGGCTCACCCTGACAAGCCTGGTGAAGAAACTTAAAAGACAAGGAAAATCACATTTTCATCTACCAACAGGCATGTGTATAGTCTTGAGTTTTATGGTTATGTATTTTAACAATTTTGATTTTAGTGTGTCATTTTACTGTGCATTTTTGCCACATTACTATATTTGGATTTTATCATGTTGCTACAGTATATTTAAAAGGAGAATTACCTTGCCACTTTTGAGCATTTAAGTGAATTCTCTTTTTTTTCCCACTGTTATAAGCTGTGCACATTGCATTTACTGCCATTCCTTTACTTGGAGTATCATTTTTAAAGGGCTGTGCATTAACATGTAGTTTTATAAATTTAATAGTTAAAAAGTGCCCCTTTTTAGAATTTTTTATTATTTTTACTCCCCACTGTATAAATATTTAAACACGAATCTTTAATCATTGAATTTTCTTAACAGTCATACTAGAAGTACTTACCATTTAGTGCCAGGCAAAGCAACTAAATTGACATGATCTTTGCCCCTAATACAGGACTAGTACAACCTTGGTGCAGAAAAAACATCTAACCACCAACTGTTTAGATACAAGAAACATGGCAACAGCTATGCCCATGCCTCCTCTTGTTGTCATTAATAGCGGCATGGTGCTGTAGGGAAAAATAACTTAGTCAATGATTCTTACCATTGTTCTATTAGCCTTCTTTAGTGCAGGTGGCCACGAGTGAGGGTTGGCCAGAATACAGAGTAGCTGAGTCCTTTTAAATAACATGGAGAAGCCCATCACAGTTTGTCCCATTTTCCAGGGCTAGTATGATGAAAGTTTTCATTAGTTATTCAGGTTTTGAGCAGTGACTGCTTTGCTTGGTCATTCTTCTTGATATTCAGGTTCTGAAGATTTCCAGCTTATAAATATTCACATAGATATCCCGCCATACTCTAAACTCTAATTTTATGTTCTCCAGATTTTGCTTACCTTTGCAATTTCTGATTCATGGTGATCCTATTAGTATCCTTCTTTTGCTGTCTGTTCTCATGTCTTGATTCCTTGTTCAGGGTTACAGCATGATACTATCCTTCATCCAGTATGAAAAATATAAAGGCTATGGTTTTAATGAGAGGCAGTGATTTTCATTGTATGGGAGAATATACAAAGAGGTAGGTGCTGTGAACTTTCTACGAACTTTTCCTCAGGTAGTAAGGAAAAGGGAAGCACAACTTCCAAGTTAGAACACATGCCGCTCGTTTTCACAATGTTAGAAATGACAAAACCAACTCCGTGTGTCCTTATTATTGTAAAATATATATAACATTAAATGTACCATTTCAAACATACTACAGTGGCATTAAATGCATTCACATTTCTGTCCCTGGGACTGTTCATTATCTAAAATTAAAGCTCTGTATCCATTAAACAATAAGTCCCCATTGCCCCGAGTAACCAGCCCCTGCAACCATACTTCTTCCTGTCTATGACTGTGACTACTTTAAGTACCTACAGTCATATAGTTTTTGTCCTTCTGTGAACCAGTTTACCACATTATAATGTCATCAAGGTCCATCATTGTTTTAAAGTGTCTCAGAATTCCTTTCATTTTTAAGGCTGAATATTAGGTCACTGTGTGTACGTACCACCTTTTTTTATCCATCCCCATATAAACATGTAAGCTAATCCCGCCTCTAGCTATTGTGAATAATGCTGGTTTGAAACTTCATGTATCTGAGACCCTGTTTTCAATTTTTTGGATCTATATACCCAGAAGTAAAATTACTGGATCACATGGTAATTCTCTTTTTAATTTTTTGAGGGACCACCATACTGGGTTCCTTAGATACTACACTAAACATTCCCACTAATGGCATATAAGGATTCCAAATTCTCCATAAACTTGCCAATAACTAACACTTATAATTTTCTTTTTTTATATATTAGCCATCATAATGGCTGTGAGGTAGTATCTTTTTAGAGTTTTGATTTCCAGTTCCCTAATTATTAGTGTTATTAAGCATCTTTTTGTGTGGTTATTTGCCATTGGTGTACCTTCTTTGGAAAAATGTCAGTTCAAGTTCTTTGCCCATTTTTAGTTGGGTTGTTTATTGTTTTCTTCTCCATTATAGATTTAATGATGGCAGTATTAAACTATGAATCAAAAGATGATGATGGGGAAGAGATAAGAGAGCTATGATAGAGAGCTTTGGTCTCAATCCAATACATTAGGCTGTATCTAGATATTTACATGTGTTGATATAGATGGTATGTAAATCAGTTACTATTCCATAGGGATTACTATATCATAATTGAAGTGATGGGTAACAAGGACCCCACAGGTTGTGAGGAAATGACAACATCTGTAAGCCCCAACCCCCAGTTAGAGCAGATATATCTTCCCCAAGAGATATAACTGTAACTACTTTACTTAAATAAGCCATCTGTCTGAATAAGCATTTTCACCAATTAATAGGAAAAGCATTTGAAAGACTGAGAGATTTGTTAACTATAAAAATAGGAATGAGGCTGTGATGTGCCCAATTATAAGATGACACCAATCCAAGACATTGATGTTAAATATGAAGTAAAATCTACTTTTTTCTTTTTTTTGTCCTTTCTGAAACATTCTGTGGAACTATCTAAATTGGTAAAGAGCAAATCAATACTCAAAACTAGGTTTATGGTGGCAAATTTTACTTGGCTTGATAGTGATGATACATATTATCATTGATCACCGGGATCAAAACAGGCACAAGAAGCAAGTCACATGCTCTTAAAATAAAATTAGAGCTGTATGCTGCAGACATATGGAAACACTGTTCCTTTACGTATGCTATTTCATACCAACAAGCCCATGTAGGTGCTGTTGTCTGCCTCAAGTGACTTCTACTTTGACAAATTTGCAAACCTTTCTTACTCTTCAGATTCCAGGTCAAACATCTCTGTACAGAATTAGTTTATCACCCGGGAAAGCTGATAATGTCATCTTAGACTCCTCACTTTTTGTAATATGCATCAATAGTGCAGCATTTTTCTCACTGACTTGTTCGCTGTAAAATGTTAACTCCCATATTAGAGTTTGATTACATGAGGAAACAGACTGTATCCTACTCATGTTTTTGGCATTAGTTTCAGGAAATAAAACTAAAAAAAAAGAAGATTTTTAATGAATGAAAGTTTTGTTGGAAATTCTATTTAGAAAATAAGAGTTTGCTTAAAAATTGATTTATTGATTATTGTAAGGCTTTAATTCCTCTTTGCTTATAATGAAAAGTTAAGGATAAAATTATTCTCATCTTTCAAGCACGCAACAAAAAAAAATACTTCAATTTTTTTTTAAAAATTAACTTTCAGTTTACAAGGATGCTGAGATTGCAAATCTGATTTCTGGATTTAGGGTTGGTGTTTATTAAATATGATTGCTGGAATCTGCAATTTAACTTTGAACCTGGAAATCTGTGGAACTCAGAAATGTTGTTTCTCTATCCATCCCCATATCTTTGTGCCTAAAAGTGGTATTAAAAAAAAGTACTTTCCCAGAGACCACAGTGCTAATCTAATTTCTTAGTGAGTTTCATTAACTGTTTTCAATCATACAAAATGGAAAAACTAATATTCCTTTGACATGGACTGTTTGCTGTACAGCTACAAGCTTATAATATTTCTCACTTTACCTCATTCAAAATTCCTGGAACAGACACATAGGATGAAATGACATGCTACAAGGAAAGTTTGCACATTACTGCGAAGGTAACAGTATTAGATGGCAGAGCCCACACACTTTTCCTTCCAAAACAAAGGAACCAGTTCCTTATAGGGTGATCTGTATGAACCAAGCCTCGCTTGATTTACAAAAGATGGCTCAGTGAAACACGGATGTGATTTTTTTAGTGCTCTCTCTCTCCTGCTCTCTCTCTCTCTCTCTCTCTGTATCTATCTGTGTGTATATATCTATATATAATCTATCCATATATTATCTATCTATCCATCTATTATTGCAATGTGACTTCTACCTTTGTTGAAACAGTGAAGAGTGGTTTTAATTTTTTGTGTATTAACCCAAACATTTGCCCATCCATCCTTTTTATATATCCTCATTGAATTTTTTCCCCAATAATTCTCTAATCAGTGAGCCTTTTGTTCATGACAGTCCTTAATGATGCCACTTATGGGAAGAAGTGCTTGGGATGAATCTCATGTCCGCTTTATCCAAGTAGAGCAGTACTTTTGCATCCTCGTCCTTGCCCAGTGCCTTCAGTGCTTCATTCTAGCCCAGCTGATGGACTGTTCCCTATCTGTAATTACTAACACAGTATCTTTCAGTCTGGGTTCTTCTGTGTTAACTCATGATGTCTCATTGTCCTCTTAATTTAAGTGCTTATCTTCTTGCTTCTCAGTCTAATAGCTCATTCCTTCTTCTCCCCTATTATTCAGCATCATTTCTCCATCATATCACTTGCAATTTTTAGGATGACATATTTTACTTTAGATCATAGCTCATTTAGTCTTTTTTCCTGCTGGTATGCTAATAGCATCTCAAACTAATCCTTAATTTCCACCCTGTGGTTTCAATAATTCCTTCTGTGCTAAATCTTGCAGAGAAAAATTGTTTTAGGTTTGGCACCTTAACTTAGTCTAAGGGAAAAAGGAGACAGAAGGTGCAGAGTCACTGCCAGAGGCCCCTCTGGTCAGTGGGGAACTATTGCTCACCTAAAGGCTTCTAAAGGGGTGGAAGAATGAAAGGCTCAGAAATGACTTTAACCTGCTGCTTTATGTGTATTTAATCAATGTCTTTTAGAAATGGATAGAAAGTTTTTTGCAAAATTATTATTTATGTGATTCTGAAAATAAATGTTTTGGAGTATAAAAATAAAGGCTCAAAGAGGGGAATTCATACAATGTTAATGCCTGAAGGATCTTCAGAAATCAAATCCAAGTTCTTCATTTTTATAGATGAAAAAAAAAATTGAGGCCCATGGAGTTTCAAAGATTTGCAGGGCATCCTGTTACATGATATTTAGTAGTCAGAAAAACAGGCCTATGGCTAACTTTTAGTTGCAGTACCTAAGACAAGGAAACAAGCAATTGGCTTCTGACCCACTTCTTAGCTGGATCCATTTAGCCAGATCCATTTCCCTTTTCCCATCTTGGGATCATCATGGGTTTCCTGTAGATGTGCATCTTCAGACAGTAGAGACTGTTAAATCTCCTACACACAGTACCTCCCCACCTCCAAGCAGCTGTTCCTACTGTGGTGTGTTCTGTGTTTGAGAGAATAACCAGGGGAGAAAAAGCATCAGACCTAGAAGCTGAACCCAGGTCAGTAAGAGAGGGAGTCCTGGACAACTGGGTCATGAGAATGTGCTCTACAAGGGGATGCAGACACTGGCTCTGGCCTGGCTCATTTGCAGAGTTCTCTATCCCTCTCTCTCTCTCTCTCTCTCTCTCTGTCTCTTCTCTCTCCATACACATATCTAATAGTTTATGTTATCTTTCATATTTATGTTCAGGACACTAAAATACTGATAGAGTTATATATTGGTTGGGGAAAATTGTCAGCTAATGATTTCCCACGTATAAAGATTAGATGGGCACGTAGAGACTAAAACATTTAGTTGAGGGACTTTGAAATATCAGTATCTATAAGTTTACTTTATTGGGTTATCATGTCTCTATTGAAGAATCCACCCATCTCATGCCAGGGGTATGTATACTGTCTACCAGAATTGTAGAAGTTTAATCATATATAAGATGTCTAAAAGTCCCAACACTCCATGTGCTGAATTTCACTTAGCACTGTTTTTTGAAGCAGATCTCTCTTGTTCTGCAGTGTTCAGTGCCCCTGAGAAGGATGACTCTCCAGTTCAATGTTTCCAGTTTCCTGGTAAAAGCCAAAGGTTTGGAAAAGTCATCATCAGGATGCATGAGTAGTTCCCTGAGGGTATACCTGCTCCTTATTGTTCTTTTACTGCTTTCTTTGATGTTATCCTCACACATTATACACAGTCCTCACTTTCTCTCTTACATATCACCCCCATAATATCAGTACCTCTAATTCCCAAGTCTGCTCAGGGTTCTGCATTAACTTGCTTTTCATTATCCTTTGTAGGCAATGGACTATCAACTGTCTGAATTTTCTAATGCCTCATCCACATTCCATTGTTAAAGATTTTTAACATCTTTTATCAACTGTAATCTCTCGTCCTGTTCTTTTTGTAATTGTAAGTTTACAATTAACAATCTGTTACTTTTATTTTATAGAAATTCAGAAGGCAGCAGGGAATGAGTCTAGATTCAGTGCTGACCATCAGATATCCTTACATTGGGTAAGTACAGGAGTATTTATTATCTATGATCCATTATTATGGAGCCTATAAAATCACTGAAAAGGCTAGCCAAGCAGCTCTTGACTAATTCCCTGAACAACACTGCTGAACTAGACCACTAAGGTAGATGCTGACTCTGTGATGTTTGGAATGCTAGATAATTAATTAGTTAATGAATTACCACCATTATTGCTGATTCCAGACCACACTGTGTCAGCTATAAACTGGACCATCAAAATAGTTGCTCCACATGTCTCCATGGCCATGGAACTAGGTTCGTGGCTTTGGATTTCTGATGCAGCTCACAGAGAAAAGCCAAACATGATCATGGTCATGCTTACCAAAGGAATGCTATGTCTGCTTCATGATATTGTCTTTGCCTTTAGTATTCAATGCTGGAGATTTGGTTTAGTCTGTTTTAATGTAGATAACATGCAGAATATGAACTAACAGAATCTTTTAAATATGGCTTTCAGCTTTCTACCCACTAATATGCTGTAAGGAACACTGCAAGGGATGGAGTGGAGTTGAGTGAGTGTATAAAAAAATATCTCCCACAACTGTGTTTAACTGAACTTTCCTTACTATACACTGTTCTATGGATTTATATGTGTGTATGTCAGCTCTTCTCAACTGGGCATGATTTTTCCCTTTGGGGACATGTGGCCACATATAATTTTTCAAAAAAAAAATTTGAGTGCCACAACCAGAGTTTGGTTTTGGTATCTAGTGGGCAGAGGCAAACGATGCTGCTAAACATCCTACAATGCACAGGATAACCTTCAAAAACAAAAGATTATCTAATCAAAACTATTCATACTACTGGAGTTAGGAACCCTAATATATATGAATATACAAAAATAACTCATAATTATGATTATCTCTGGGGAAGAGAAGCAAGGACTAGATTTAAGAACAATGATTAAGGAGAGTTTAGCCATTATTTTATTTATTTTAAGAAAATATATGATAATATAATAAAATATTAGTAAAACTCATGAAATAATAAACAGAAATGAAGATGTGGGTGAGAGATATAAGGAACTTGGAAACAAAAAGAGATAGAGATATTCAAAACAGAATATTTGTCTTTACTTTAAAGGCCCTTCTTTCTTATATATTTCAATCACTGTAAGTCCACACTAACATGTTAGCAATAACTTGAAGCGCCTTTCTTAACTCCTGTTTCTTCCTCATCTTCATCTAATCAATGATTACCTCCAATCCATTCTAATGGTAAAAATGTTCTCTAAACCACTATTCCCTTCTGCTCATCTCCATTAGTCATCTTAATTTATTCTTTTGGCCTAGATTATGTCAACAGTTTCATTATTGGCACCCTGCCTTCAAAACTCTCACTTGCGACATAATATTCTATATCATTCACGATTTCAATCATAGATGTCATCAATAATAATTTACCCTAATGAGAACTTCAGTTGCTTTTTGTTAGATCAAGGATGATAAAGATAGTGCTTAGGTATCAATCTCAGTTCTCATGTTCAAGGCAGATCTTGCTCATTAATCACAGTGAACTTTTTGGCTGATGTTAACTCTGACCTCAGACTCCCACTGAACATTGTGATTCCTGCGGCCACTACAAGTTGAATGGAATCTGTATGAAGATGAAAACCATTGTTACTTCCTTCCACTAGTGAATTGCTATATCTCTAAGAGTTGTTTGACTCTAAAAGTTGTTAGTAGATATTTCCATGTTGAGGAATAAAAGTGATGGGACACTATTAGTGACTTAAAGAATGGAGTCAGAGATCAGGAATACACTGTAACTGAGTGTTTCTTTAATATGCTTTAATCTGTCTGTGAAAATCTAACAATAGCCACAATGCTTGACCAGTACCGGACCATATTCTGGAAATAATCTTATCCTGTTTTATTTTATTTTATTTATTATTATTTTTTTAATTTACTATGATGGAGTTTTTTGGAGGCTGACATTCAACTGTACAGGACTTGAAAGGACTATTGATACTGAAAATTAGGACATTACCTAATTGTAAATAGACATAACCTAAATGAAAAAGAGGGAAAAAAGGTAGTCTTATGATGTAGCAGTCAGGAGGACAATTAGGAAAAAATCAAAAAAGAATATAAAAGTGTTATAAAGAAATTTGCTTCTGAATAAGCTAAAACAAAGACTTGGAAAGGCAATGTGATGATTATGTCAGAATAAGCAAAACTACCAAAAAATAGACTGTGGTTTGACACAGGGGTATCTACCCGGAGAATTTGAAAACTTTTATTTGCAAAGATATGTGCATCGCTATGTTCACTGCAGCATTATTCACAGTGGCCAAAGCATGGAAACAACCAAGTGTCCTTCTACAGGGGACTGGATAAAGAAGATGTATTACATAAATACTATGGGATACTACTCAGCCATAAGAAAAAATGAAATACTCTCATTTGTGACATGAATGGACCTTAAGAATATTATACTAAGCAAAACAAGTTAGTAAGAAAAAGCCGAGAACCATATGATTTCATTCATATGTAGGATACAAAACTGAAACTCATAGACACAGATAACAACAGTATGATGGTTACCAGAGGGAAGGGGTAGAGGGTGGTAAAATGGGACAAAAGATTTTACTTTTGTCCACTTGAAACATATATGATCCTCTTAGTCAATGTCAATCCAATGAGTTTATTTAAGAAATAAAAAAAATATAGGGTGTGGAAGATGGCAGCGATGTAGATGGGAGCTGAGCCCACTTGCTCGTGCACTGAACTGGGACACCTATCTGATCTTCCAAAGAACAGAATGAACAGACAACAGAATCCCAACTGATATGAAGTTTGGAAGCCTAAGTGTGCAGAGGATGCTTAAAAATGGGCAGTAAGGAGATTTTGTAGGCCAATGGGAAGGTCGCCAGTCCTTGCGCCAGAGACTGGCTGCCACGGGAGCATTGGAGGAGAGCCAGGCCAGTGACAGCAACCTAGTGGCTGCCTCCCCTCCCAGAGCAGGGAAGTCTCAAACCCACACCAGGAGGGACCTGGAGACAAAAAGTCCCAGGGGAGATAAAAAGGCCGTAAATGACACACAGCTGACAGTGTACCCTGGCTGGGGCGGCATCGCTGGCTCAGACAGTACCAGAGAAACTGGGGATCCAGGTGACACCTGGAGCAGGGAGAAGAGTTGGGTCACACTGGCCATGACCCAGATGGACTCTGGACTGGTCGGACAGTCTGACTGTGTGGAAAGCAGCGTGCTTGTTGGGAGAGGCAGGCAGTACCCAAGGAAACTTTTCTCAAAAGGGGAACTGAGCTGTCGCTGTGCACAAACCTCACACATGGAGCGGCCAAGCCAGCAAAGAGGGAGGCAAGTGGGTACAATTTGATACCACTCAGTGCACCTCAGGGACTGATCAAAGGGGTGCAAAACAAGGTGGATTATCAGTGCTGACCTGGCACAAATGCAGAGTGGACAAGGCAGGCCGCACTGTGCTCTGAGGACATGGGCTAGAAACTGGGCACCTGTAATTATAGTAGCCCAGACTGAGCCCCCATTCTCAGGGAACCACAGAAAAGGAAAGAAAAACAGAACCCAGGTCCCCTCTGTCTGCAGGATCCTGGAAGACCTGCAAAACTGGCTTGGCAGGTTTAAAAGCAAGAGGTTGCTTCTGGGGGGTCCTCCCACACCGCCCCCCGCCCCCCGCCCCAACCAAGTGTAAGACAATAAGACCTGGAGCTGTGAGAAAACCAGAGATGGATCCAGAAAGAAGTCAGAAGGTGAATACCACCAACAACTGAGACAAATTTCTCTTTGCTGTCCTTCAGAACTTGAATTTTTAAAAAATTTCTCTTCTTTCCATTTACCTAGGTTTTGTTTGCTTTTTTCTTTTTATATTGTTTGACTTGTTTTTTTTTTATTCTCCCTTTCACATTGCATTTTAATTTTTCTTCTTTCACTTCACTCATATTCCAAATAACACACTACTCTTGGTCTTTTACTTTTTATTCTTTTTATTCAGATTATATATTTCTTATCATACTATTGTTATACCAAATCCTACACAGCACCTTTACCTTGTCTTAATGAATTGCGCCATCTTCCTGAATATTACTGTTGTGGTTAACTTTATTTACTCTCACACTACATCAAGTTTCTATCCCTTCCTCTCACTACTTCTCCTCCATCTAACCTCGGATAAGCACTCTCTTTTCTTAAGTCAGCTCACATTCTTTTTCCATTCTAATAAGAGTCTTATTTCTTTCTCACCTTTTATAAAGAGTGGTTAGTTGATGAAGTATCATGATTATTGCCATACCTCTCCAAATGAACTCCTATTTGTTCACACTTGTTTGTACTTTAAACCTGATGGAATACTCTCCCACTGTCTTACTCCATTTCACCTTCACCCTGACCCGTATCAGTTGAACCAGGAATTTTATTTCATTGTTTTCTCTCTTCCTCTCCCCTCCCCTCTTAATCTGGGCTTTACTCCTTACTCTTGTTAGTTGGCTTCCCAGATCCTCTCAAAAACATTTTTCTTTACTGTAGACATCTCATATTCACTTTTTTTCTACAATATTCTTATTCCTATTCCACTTTTATTAAACTTCATTCAGTTTTTGTTACTATCATCCCTGTTGTGGTTCTTCTGCAATTTTGATCCCGTTGGTCCAGTACATTTTCAATTTTACTTCAAACTTCATAGTATACTCTACCCTCTTCATACCCCATCTTTCCCATCACCCTTTCGTGTTTTACTTACATTGTAAATATGGCTCTCTTCCTTTCTTCACCTTGGTTCTATCCCAATTCTTATCAACTCTCCACCTACTTAACACACAACATTTCCTCCTCTTTTAGTCATCTTATATTCCCTTTGTCATATCTTATAATATCCACAATTTCTCTTCACCTTTAGTAGTTCAATTGCAGTTGAGATTGCTGATGTGGTAGTGGGCTTCTTTTTGCTGGTTTAGGTTTGTTTGTCTGGTAATACTACTTTGTTAACCCACACCTGTACAACAGCATACAAGACAAGGTGGGAGTTGTGAATACCAGTAAATCTACTGGAGAGGAGAACTCACCAAATAAGGAGCCAACAACAGGTGAAACCCAAGTACAACATGAGAGCCCACAAAAACAGAAGAAAGGGTAACCCTAGAACATCCAGAGCAGGAGATAAAAGAGACCATACCACTGAGTCCCATAAAACCTCTGTCACAGAAGTATACCCTACAAAGACAGCTGGCAAAGGAGGGCACTTATAATCACAGAAATAAACAAAATGAGTTCTCAAAAATGGGGAGACAAAGAACCTGAAATCAAAAGGAATGGAAGATTCCCCAGTAAAGAGATAAATGAAATGAAGGCAAGCAAGCTATCAGATATAGAGTTCAAAGAATGGTTATAAGGATTCTCAAGGAACTCACTGACAACTATAAGGAACTGAGTGGGAACTACAAGAGTATAAAAAAGGAATTAGAAACTATAAAAAAGAATGAGAAAGACATGAAGAATACAATATGTGAAATTAAAAAAAAATACGCTAGAAGAAATTACAAGCAGGCTGGATGAAGCAGAGGACCCAATCAGTGAGCTGGAAGACAAGTTAGAAAGATACCCAAGTACAGCAGCTGCAAGAAAAAAGACTAAAAAAATATTAAGATAGCTTAAGGGAACTGTAGGAAACATGAAATGAAACAACATTCAAATCATGGGAATACCAGAAAGAGAAGGAAAGGAGCAAGGGATAGAAAACCTATTTGAAAAAATAATGACAGAAAACTTCCCTAACCTTGAGCGGGGAAAAACCACACAAGTTTAGGAGGCACAGAGGGTCCCAATCAGGAAGAACCCAAAACAGTAAACACTAAGACACATCATAATTAAAATGTCAAATTTTAAAAACAAAGAGAGAATCTTAAAGGCAGCAAGGGAGAAAGAGGAAGTAACATACAAAGGAGCTCTGATAAGGCTAACAGCTGATTTCTCAATAGAAACACTACAGGCCAGAAGGGAATGGCAAGAGATATTACAAATCATGAAAAGCAAAGTCGTGCAACCAAGACTACTCTATTCAGCAAAGTTCTCAATTAAAATGGAAGGAGAAATAAGGAGTTTCCCAGACAAAAAAAGAAGCTAAAAGAATACAATTCCACCAAACTAGCACTGCAAGATATGCCAAAGGGACTACTATAGGAAGAGGAAGAAAAAGAGTGAGAGAGAGGGACACAGGTGCAAAGGGGGAAAAATGAGTAAGTATCTATCAATAATAACCTTAAATGTAAATGTATTAAATTCTCCAATAAAAGATATAGGGTAGCTAAATGGATAGGAAAACATGACCCAACATGCTGCCTAAAACAGACCAACCTCAGAACAAACGACCTTCACAGGCTGAAAGTGAAGGGTTGGAAAAATATATTCTAAGCAAATGGACAGGAAGAAAAAAGCTGGCATAGCAATACTTACATCAGACAAAATAGACTTCAAAACAAAGGCCATAAAAAGACACAGAAGGACACTTCATAATACTCAAGGGACGAATCCATCAAGACAACATAAACATTGTAAACATAGAAGCACTGAATATAGGAGCACTTAAATACAGAAGGAAAATCCAGGAGGATTTCAAGAAAGACATAGCAACATACTTATACTAAGGGATTTTAACACTGCACTATCAACAATGGATAGATCTTCCAAAAAAATAAAAATAAAAAATCAACAAGGATATTGTGACATTGAACAATGCTCTATATCAAATGGACTTAATGGATATATATAGAATCCATTATCCCAAAGAAGCAAAATACACATTTTTTTCAAATGCACAGGGAACATTTTAAAAGATAGACCACACGATAAGACACAAAACAGGCCTCAACAAATTCAAGAAAATTGAAATTATATCAAGCATTTTCTCACACCACAAGGGCCTGAAACTAGAAACCAACCACAAAGAAAAAACTCAAAAACATTAAAATTCATGGAGATTGAATAGCATGCTATTAAACAATGAATGGATCAATAATGAGATCAAGGATGAAACCCAAAAGTTTCTGGAAACAAATGAAAATGAGTATAAAGTCCAAATCCTAAGGGGCACAGCAAAGGGAGTCCTGAGAGGGAAGTTCTTATACTGGTCTGACTAAAAAAAAAAAAAAAAAAAAAAAAAAAAAAAAAAAAAAAAAAAAAAAAAAAAAAAAAAAAAAAAAAAAAAGAAACAATGAAAGTTAACAACGTAACCGTACATCTACAAGAACTGAGGGAACAACAACAAACAAATTCCTGAGCAAGTAGAAAGTAAATAAACAATCTCAGAGCAGTATTGAATGACAGAGACTAAAAGAACAATTGAAAGTATCAGTAAATCCAGGAGCTGGTACAAAATCGACAAGCCTTTAAGCAGACTCATCAAGAAAAAAAGGGAGAGGCACAAATAAATAAAATAAAAACTGAAAAGCAGAGATTACAACTGATACCTCAGAAATACAAAGGATTGTAAGACATTACTATGAATAACTACATGCCAAGAAATTTGAAAACCTGGGTGAAATGGACAAATTCCTAGGAAAATATAGTCTTCCAAATCTGAATGAAGAAGAAACAGAAAGCCTCAACAGACAGATAACAGCTGGTGAAACTGAAGCAGTACTCAAAAAACTCCTGAGGCACAAAAGGTCTGGACTGGATGGTTTCAGAGAAGAATTTAAATAAATAAACAAACAAACAAACATTTAAAGAAGAGGTAACCTCTGTCCTCAGACTATTCCAAAAAATCCGAAAAGAATGAAGACTCCCAAACTGTTTTTAAGAGACTAGCATTATCCTAATCCCAAAACCAGGGAGAGACACCACAAAGAAAGAAAACTACAGGCCAATATCTCTGATAAACATACATGCTAAAATCCTCAACAAAATATTGGCAAATTGCATCCAGCAATACATTAAGAAGATCATAGAGCATGATCAAGTGGGATTCATCTCAGGGATGAAAGGATGGTACAATATCCACAAATCAGTTAATGTAATACATCACATAAACAAAAGGAAAGACAAAAATCACAAGATCATATCAATAGATGCAGAAAAAGCATTTGAGAAGGTATGGCACCCATGTATGATAAAGACACTCAGCAAAGTGGAAGTTGAGGGAGCATACCTCATCATAATAAAGGCTATACATGAGAAACATACAGAATACTCAATGGGAAAAAATTAAAGCTTTCCCCCTAAGATCAGGAACAAGATAAGGATGCCCACTTTCACCATTTTTATTCAACACAGTAGTGGAAGTCCTAGCCATAACAACCACACAAGAAAAAGAAATAAAAGTCATCCAAACTGGAAAGGAGGAAATAAAACTGTCATTATTTACAGATGACATGACAGTATGCATAGAAAACCCTATAGACCCCACTAAAATACTACCTGACCTAAAAAGTGAATGTGGCAAAACAGCAACATAAAAAGTCAATATTCATAAATTGAAGGTACTTTTGTACACCAACAATGAAATATCAGAAACAGATATCAGGAAAAAAAGTCATATTTGCTAGATCAACAAGAAAAATAAAGGACCTAGGAATAAACCTAACCAAGGAGGTAAAAGACCTGTTCTTAGAAAACTACACATCAATGAAGAAAGAAGTTGAAGAAGATACAAACAATTGGAAGCATATACCATGTTCATGTATTGGGAGAATTAGTATCATCAAAATGTACATACTACCCAAAGCAATTAATATATTCAACACCACCCCTATTAAAATACCAATGACATATTTCACAGATATAGAATAAACATTTCAAAATTTTAAATGGTACTATAAATGACCCCAAATAGACACAGCAATTTTGAGAAAGAATGAAGTAGGAGGGATCACAATACCTGATATCAAACTATATTACAAGGCCACTGTAATCAAAACGGTCTGGTGCTGGCATAAGAACAGACACATAGATCAATGGAATAGAATATAGAGCCTAGAAGGCTCTATGGTAAATTAACATTTGACAAAGGGGGCAGGGGCATAAAATGGAATAAAAATAGCCTCTTCAACAAATGGTGTTGGGAGATCTAGACAACTACATGCAAAAAAATGAAATTCAACCATTCTTTCAAAAAAATGAAAGAAGTAAAATGTCATTATTTCCTGATAACATGATATCGTTTATACAGAACTGTAATGGTTCTACTAAAAATATAAGAACTGATAATTTAGTAAAGTAAGAGTATACAAAATTAATATTCAGAAATCAGTTACATTTTTATATACCAATAATAAACTGTCACAAGGAGAAATTAAGAAAGCAATCCCATTTACCAAGGAAATAAAACACTTCTACTTTAAAAATTATAAAACACTGAATAAAGAAATATAGAAAGATACAAAAGAGTATAAAGATATACCATATTTATGAATAGGAAGAAATAACATCATTAAAATGTCCGTACTACTGAAAGCAATCTATAGATTTAATGAATCCCTACCCAAAGTGGCATTTTTCACAGAACTTAAACAAATAATTCTAAAGTTTGTATGGAACCACAAAAGATGTCAATTAGCCAAAACGATCTTTAGAAAAAAAGAACAAAGTTGGAGGTATTGCGCTACCTGATATCGAACAATATTACAAGGCAAGAGTATTTAAAATGCTATGGCATTGGCATTAAAAAAAAAAAAAGACATGTAGATCAATGAAACAGAACAGAGAGTCCCAAAATAAATCCATGCTGATATGGTCAATTAATGACAAAGGAGGGAAGAATATACAATGGGGTAAAGATAGTCTATTCAATGAATGGTGTTGGGAAAATTGGACAGACACATTCGGAAAAATAAAACTAGGCCATCTTATTATAGCATTCATAAAAGTAAATTCAAAACTGATTAAAGGTCTAAATGTAAGACTTGAAACCATAAAAATCCTAGAAGAAAACACAAGTAGTAAAATTTCTGACATTGCTATTAGTAATATTTTTCTGATATATCTTCTCAGGTAAGGGACTCAAAAGAAAAAAATAAACAAATGGACTACATCAAGCTGAGAAGCTTTTGTGGAGCAAAGAAAACCATCAACAAAATGAAAAGACAACCCATTGAATAGAAGAAGATATTTGCCAATAATGCATCTGAAAAAGGGTTAATATCTAAAAATTATATATAACTCATATAACTTAATAACAAAAACCCCAAACAATTCAATAAAAAAATGATCAAAGGACCTAAATAGAAATTTCACAAAGAGGTTATCCAGATGGTCAATATATGTATGAAAAGATTCTCAATGTCACAAATCATCAAAGAAATGCAAATCAAAACCACAATGAAATAACACCTCACAACTGTCAGAATGATTATCATCAATAAATCAACAAACAACAAGTAGTACTGGTGAGGATGTGGAGAAAAGGGAACCCTCCATGCACTATTGGTGGGAATGCAGACTGCTGCAGCCACTGTGGAAAACAGTTTGGAATTTCCTCAAAAAACTAAAAATGGAACTGCCTTTTGACCCTGTAATTCAACTGCTGGGATAATACCCTAAGATCCTGAAATACCAATTCAAAAGAACCTATGCACTCCAATGTTCATAGCAGCACAATTTATAATAGCCAAGAATTGGAAGCAACCTAAGTGCCTAACAGTGAATAAGTGCATCAAAAAACTATGGTACATTTATACAATGGAATACTACACAGCATAAAGTAAGAAGGAACTACTGCTCTTTGCAACAGCATAAATGGAACTGGAGAGCATTATGCTAAGTGAAATAAGCCAGGTAGAGAAAGACAGATACCATATGACCTCACGTATAAGTGGAACCTAATGAACAGAATGAACAAGCAAGTAAAATATAACCAGCAACATTGAAATAAAAAAACAAACTAACAGTAACCAGAAGGGAGGAAAGAGGGGGATGATAGGAGAAAGGGAGGGGAAGGGTCATCAAGTAACATTCATAAAGGAACCATAGACAAAGCCAAATTGGGGGAGGATTGAGGGTGAGAGGTGGGGGTAGGTGGGGCTGGGGAATGTGGTGGTGGGAAAATGTTGACCAAAAAAATAAATGTGGACAGGGGGAGGCTGGGAGTAGTGTGGGAAATCAAGAAACCAAAGAACTGGTGTGTGCAGCCCATGGACATGCACTAAGAGGTATGGGGATGATGGGATGGGGTGCAGGGCAGAGGGGATAAAGGTGGGAAAAAATGGGACAACTGTAATAGTATTCTCAATAAAATATATCAAAAGAATAGAAATAAAGAAAACAGCTCAATTTATAATTGCATCAAAAAGAATAAAGTACCTGGGAATGAATTTAACCAAAGAGATAAAATATCTATATACTAAACACTTTAAAACATTGATGAAAGAAATTGAAAAAGACACAAAAGAATCTATAAAGTATAATCCCTATAAAAATTCCAACAGCATTTTTCACAGAAATAGAAAAAAATCCTAGAATTTGTATGTCACCACAAAAGACCCCAAATTGCCAAAGCAATATTGAGAAACAAGAACAAAGCTGGAGGTATAATACTTCCTAATTTCAAACTATACTACAAAGCTATAATAATCAAACAGCATGGTATTATCTTAAAATGAGACACATAGATCAATGGAGCAAAATGGAGATCCTTATTCATATATATACTAAATTAATTTATGGCAAAGGTGCAAAGACTATACATTGGTGAAAAGATAGTCTCTTCAATAAAAGGTGTTGGGAAAACTGAACAGCTACATGATGCAAATGAAACTAGACCCTTCGCTACACCATGAACAAAATTCAACTCAAAATGTATTAAGGACTTGAACGTAAGACCTGAAACCATAAAACTCAAAGAAATATAGAGTGTAAGTTCTTTGATTTTGGCAATAATATTTTGGATTTGACTCCAAAGCAAAGGTAAAAAAGAAGAATCAGTGAGTGAACTAGAAACTAAAACCCTATTGTACAGCAAAGGAATCAATCAACATAACAAAAAGGTGACTCGTGAATTGGAAGAAAATATTTACAAACCACACATTTGATAGGGGATTAATATCTAAAGTATATAATGAACACATATAACTCAATAGCAAAGCAAAACAAAAGACCAACCAGTTTAATTAAAAAATGGGCTAATGATCTGGTAGACATTTTTTCAAAGAAGACATACAAATAGCCAACAGGTACATGAAAAAATGTTCAGCATTACTAATCATCAGGAAAATGTATATTAAAACCACGATGAGATATCACCTTACACCTGTTCAAATGGCTATTATCAAAAATACCAGAAAAAACAAGTGTGGTGAGCATGGGCAAAGAGGGAACCCTGGTACACTGTGGGAGTATAAATTGGCTCAGCCTCTTTAGGAAACCATATGGAGTTTCCTCAAAAAATTAACTATAGAACTATCATATTTTTTTAGAAAGTGCACTTCTGGGTATTTACCTGAAGGAAATGAAATATAGAAAAAGAAAACAATTCTCAATTTTATGAAGTTACTATTTCCTCTTCTATAAAAATCACAGAAAGAACTTACAAAAATGGAGATATAGAACAATATTCCTACTGACTATAGATGCAAATTTTCATTATAAAATATTATCAGATAGAATTTTGAAATATACAAAAATAATTATACACCATGACCAAGTGGAGATTAATTTCAAAGATGCAAGATTCATTTAATACTTGAAAAATCAAGCAGTGTACTTTATTCTATTAACATGCAAAAAACCCCAAAACACAAGATTACATGAAATAATGAAGAAAAAAATTAATCACCAATTCATAAAAGAAGCTCCTGGCAGTATTATATTCTCTTTGATTTCTCCCTTCTAAAGTATATTTACATTTAAAGTGATTTTTGATAAGTAAAGACTTACTAAATGATTTCATGCTATCACTGTAAATTACAATATGCTTTGTCCTTATATTTACCTTCAGCAGTGAGGTTGATACTTTCAAATACTTTTCAAAAATATGGTAATTACCGTCATTTTGTGGCAACTTGAAGAATTCCATTTACTACTTGTTTTAAGTAATGTCCCTTAGTCATAAACTCCTTCATTTTTTTGTTTCTCTTGTTAAGTTTTTATCTCTCCTTTATTTATAAAGGACCCTGGGGAATTTGTTCCTGGATGGATGTCATCATTGTTTTTGTATGGATATGAGATCTAGCAACGCCCCATTCTTCCATTTTGAGGATATCCTTCAGCTGGTTCTTTTAAATTCAAATTTTGAGCTATTTATTACTGAAATTAAAAACATCTAAAGATTTTTCAATAGGTATTTTGTATCTTGCTAGCTTAATAAACTGTATTATTAGTTATAAATGTTTTTGTTGATTTTGTTTGATTTTCTATAAAGATGAATTACATGATATGAAAAAATTGCTAGCTTTACTCTTGCTTTGTTTTGGCTAAAAATGATGTGTTATATTTGTATTTTACTGATCATATTTTCCAGAATACATTTTATATTTTTGCTTGCAAAAATTAGTTCTTTGTTTTAACACTTGTAGCATATTCCCATTACTATTTATATCTATTTATTTCACTCTTTCTGTTTTTTCTTTTCATTCATTTTTATATTTTCCTGAGATGATTGCTTTACCTTGTAACTTTCCAATCTTTTAATTGTATATTTTCAATCTTTTTAATTGTAACTATAAACACTTAAATTTGCTTGAATATTTTTTTATTTTAGGTAGGCCACATCCAAAATGTTGTGTTTCCTTTTTTCACCACTACAGTGTATGTAGGCTATAATACTTGTTTGTTGTGTTGAGGATTTATGATATCATGTATGATCACTTTTGAGAGAGTGACATTCAAGGATAGCAGCAAATGTTAGATATCTTTGTAGACTATGTCATTATTTACATAATCATGGGTGTATGTATTTGTAATCATGGATGTTGATATTATCAAATCTTACCTATATGGTTATCTGATTTACCTGAAAAATTTTAAGCAGAATATGTTAGTCTATTTTTGTTTATATACATTGACATGAAAAATCTGAGGGTCATAAAACATTCATTTTATAAATTTAGTTTTTATTAATATAAAATAACTATTTATATCATATAATGTTCTTTGCTTTTAATTCCATATTGTGTTATGATAACATTGCTTACCTCACAGTTTTTTCATATGCCTACCACAACTTTGCGTGTTGCTTGAATTTTAACTTCTCTGATATGTTTTATTTTCCTAACTTTTGTTATGACAACACTCACTGGTTCATGTATTTATGTGTCTATTTATGATTTTTTACTCTTATTTTCCCTTACTATTTTGTTCAGTTTTTGCTTAAATTTCCTCATCTCTGTTTTTCACTGGTTATTAGTAAATTCATATCACATATTTTTTATCAATATCAATAAATTAGGAAAAATGATAACATACCTCCCATACATGTGAATTTATCATGGTTTTACTTACATCATCTGCATAAATTTTGTCCTTCATGCTAATTACATTTTTCTCCCACAATTTCTAAATTGTTACTTCTTTGAGTTGAGGACGTACATAGTATGTTTGCAGACCGGTGAGTGATTGTTTTTCTTTTTTTTTAAGAGAGCACAGACAATTCATTTGATGCCACAGTGTTTAATGAGATACCTTGATGATCCTAAAGCTATATAAAACTTTGCCTAAGTGAGCCAGATGTGGCTCTGGGCTCTTTAAAGGACTAACTAATTGCTGAATATGAGGTAGTGTTTACAATGTGAGCCAGAGCCAAGAGGATATTATGTGTAAAGTAGTGTCATGTTCAAAGGCCTGGGACCATTTGAACTTATAGCACACCAAAGTATAAGTACTGTACTTTGGCATGGCTAGAACAAGGAACACACAATGCATAATGGGCACACATACTACTAGTAGTAGAACTACTACTACTGCTACTACTGCTACTAGTACTACTACTACTACTACTGGTACTTTTCCAAGGGATTTATTCATATGGCCACACTTAATCTTAACCTTTGAAGTAGTTATTGCTACAATCACCATTTTAAGTTACGGGAAACAGAGCAGACTTCAATAACTCATTTAAAGATATATGTATATATCTTATGGTGTTCAGGATCAGGTGTTGTGACCTCCAAATCTCTCTATTCAAGATGGTAATATTTTAAAATACAACCAGAACAAAAAGAAGAACCACAAATTCAGATAAAACGAGGAGAGGCTGAGGAACCCCTGGGGCATCTCCAAACATGCTAACATTTGAATAATAGGGATGTCAGGAGAAGAGGAAGAACAAGAAATTGAAAACTTATTTGAAAACACAATGAAAGAAAGCTTCAGTATATTGATGAAATAAGCATACAATTCTAGGAAGTACAGAGGGCCCCAAACAAGTTGGGCCCACCCAGAGAGGAACACAAAAAGATACATCATAATTAAAATGCCAAAGATTAAAGATAAAGAAAGAATCTTAAAAGCAGCAGGAGAAAAGCAGACACTTACCAACAAAGCAGTTCTCATAAAGACTATCAGTGGATTTCTCAAAAGAAACTTTGCAGTCAAGAGTGGACTGGTAATAAGTATTCAAAGTGATGGCAAGCAAGGACCTACAACCTAGATTACTGTATCCAGCAAAGCTATCAGAACAGAAGCACAGGTAAAGTGCTTCTCAGACAAGGTAAAGCTAAAGGAGTTCATCATCACCAAGACATTATTACATGAAATGTTAAAGGGACTTACTTATGAAAAAGAAGAAGATCAAAACTATGTACTTTAAAGTGACAATAAACTCACAACTATCAAGGACTGAATCTAAAAACAAAACAAAAACATCAACAACAAAACTAAGGAAACAAAGGGAACAGCAACAGGATCATAGATATGAAGATCATTTGGAGGGTTATCAGCAGCAAGGGGGAAGGGGGAGAATGGGGAAACGGTGCAGAACTTAAGAAGCATAATTGGTAGGAACAAAATAGATAGGGAGAGGTTAAGAACAACATAGGAAATGGAGAAGCCAAAGAACTTATATGCATGATCCATGGATATGAACTAAAGTGGGTATTTCTGGAGGGAAGAGGTTACTGGACAGAGAGGGGGAAAAGGGGAAAAACGGAGAGAACTGTAATAGCATAAATAATAAAATATACTTAAAATAAAAAATACTGTAACTTTAGAAAAGCTTCCCATAATAAAATATTGAATTTGCTATTAAATTATGATTTTATAATTTTCCTTGACAAGCTTATTTGTAACTGTCAATATACAGCACTATTTTTAAGTTAATTTCTATCTTTTCTTAGATTTCTTTTTAAAAAAATTTTTATTATTGTTCAAGTACAGTTTTGTCCATTTTCCCCCACCACTCCTCCCTCCCCACCCTTGATCCCACCCCCGCTAGACTTTGTCCATGAGTCCCCCACATTAATTGGTATTCTGACAGGAGTTTGGGCTTCCCATAATGAAAAAAGCTCCATAAAACCCTGACTTGTCATAAACTAACACAATGCCAGATAAGATGAATCAAGTGAAGTCTAGGTGACCTTGTTGCCCAAGTAAGGCAAAAATGAAAAAAGATAAATAAAAGTAAAAAGTTTATTTTAGGATGGTATTATTCTGATTCTGAGAAGGATGGGCCCAGTCTCTGGCTTCTGTTTGAAGACATGTAACTCATGGGCTGTGAGGTGATATATATACATGACATTAAAATTGGAACATTCGCCCTGTTCTTTAAATTTGTTTTTATCTGCTCTATTGGCTTTGGAGGGTAGAGAATTCATAGTTAATACCTTGATAATAATCTTAACCAGAATGTTGGCTAAAGGTAAACTCTATCACTGGTTCTTATACTGCATTAAATTGAGATTATTCATAGATAAAGACATCTTCAGGACAATCAATTCACATTTTTGTTTAGAATGGTTAAAACTTTGTAGAAGAGAACTTGCTGTAAAAACTCCTTGAACTATATAGGTATGGTCTAATGAACTAAGAGTTAGAATGTTCCTATTATAAGCCTGATATTGCACTTCCCATGTGATCCTGTCAGAGCCCTGTGAAGAAAATATTATTCTGTGTTTACCAATGAGTATGATGAATAATTTGCCTTCAGACAAAATTAATAACAGAGGTTCCAATATTCAAGTCAAATTGTGCTTTCTGCTGTTGAACCCGATGCTGTCTACCCTTTTTGGAATTTTTCTCCTATACAGGTAATATCATTTATGAGAATACTTGTTATAGAAATACTTTTTCTGAAACTTAAAAACTATGTATATAGGTTAAGGATTCAATTTCATTTTATTAAACAGCTCAGTATTGAGTGTTTACTTATGATCAGACATTGTGCTAGTTTTTGGAAGTAAGAAATTGAACAGGATGATCACAGTCTCTCTTTATGAAATACGTGACCTATTCAAGAAAATTAGAGAGATAAACAGATAAGTAAAAGTGTGATGAATGTTATTAAAGACATTCTTGGTATTACAGTCATATCTATTCCCTTCTTCTCTTGTAAACTGGGAAAATAGTTCTAAAAGCTTGATGTGTCCATTTATTAAATGTAGCTAAAACATATCAAATGCTAATGTGTAATTAGGGCTGTTTTATAGTTAAAACCGCATCACAACATGAGATACAAATATTTGATTGATCATTCATTAATGATTTTGAAATGGGTCACTGTATTATGACTATGACATCCTAATCCCTCTATTAGTTTTATTTTTAACTTATAACTAAAAAATAAATTCTATAAAGTATATAATATTATTTTGGTATCACATAAATATCTTGCTATTAACACCACTTGATAATCTTGGCCTGAATCAATATATTTAATTGGTGTTGTAGAATAATAGCTTTCTGTTTGAATCCATTATTTTATAGTAAACTGGAACCACTTTCTTCTACTATACAAATACATACACGCACATACACATTCTCTTTCCAAGTTGGAAACATAATGGTTCAATTGGTTTCCCAAATTCTTACAAAGAATTTTTTATAGCTTTCTTTCTTAAATAAATATTTCGTACTCTTTTATTTCTGTTGATTGCATGTGTTTCACTTGTTATTACAATTGTTACTTCTTTTATGGCATTCACATTGGCACAGATTTGGTCAGTAGCCATAAATTCAGGCTCTCTCCTGAGCCTTATTTTCATGATCCTATTATTTTTAATGCTTCTCTCTTTCTTATCCAGGCTTATTAGATTCCATTTCACTTCCAGTGTTTAGTGTCTGGAATCATGCCTCCTGAGAATTTCAGGTTCTGTTTAATGGGTATCTCTCTTAGAGACTTAAGTGTGGTATTAGCAGTATTTGTTACTGAGATGTTCCTTTAGGTATATATTTTAAGTCTACAGATAAAAATATTTCATAATATTTTCAGTTTAGTTTTAGCATGGTATTTTCACTTAATCCATTTGATTTTATAATTGCATCTCTTTCATATTGCATCTACTTATTCGTAACAGAATTGATATAATTGCTTTATTTTCCCTTATTATAACTTTTTTGAAAATATAAAAAATGCTGACATTACTACAAACAACAAAATTACTGAGTGAAACATAGAATTTCTTTGTGTTCGTTTAATTCCTAGAATTCATTCCACTCAATTAAATTCCAAGGGCAGTACGATGGCAGTGGTCAAATCTGGCTGTCGGCAACAAATGGATGCTTTTTCTGTAGAGAATTTTAAATCAATAATATTCATGAACACTAGGTCTGCTTTTATTATCATTAGGTGCTAGCAATTTCAATTTTGCCTACTAGAAATTAGTTAGCCCTAAATCTTTTTTTTACATAATTCATAAACAATTTTATTCTTGTTTCAATTACACTAAAAATATGCTTCATATTAGCACATATATATTACTTATCTTTAATAAATATTATTTTATACTTGGAAGTTACTTTAGAGAGCTCTGTTGTACAACAAGCCTGGAAATAGGCAGACTCAGCTACACATGACACTTTCAAGAGTCCATTTGCAATGGTTCAAAATTTTCCACCTTTCTTCTGATTCAGTTTGTGTCTCTAATCCTGGTAGTACTACATGTTCTTGTCTGTGAACAACAGATTCAGATAAACGATGATTACAGCGATTACAAAGCCAAAGATGCAGAACTTCAATTCCTTCAGTTCTGGTCTTTCTGCAGTGTGACCATGGTGCAGAATACTGGTGTAAAAGTAAAAAAAAAAAAAAAAATATATATATATATATATATATATATATATATATATATATATATATTCTCACAGAAGCTGTGCATTGTCAAGTGTGAGCACAGCAACAAGAAATTTTGGAAAGTTAATCACAACTTGTGAAGTATTGTCTTATCCAAAAACAAACATACCTACAAAAGATTGTTCAGATTTTGTGATTTGCTTTATGTGATTTTGCTTTTTTGATTTATTATTTTTTCCTGGGGTAAAGTTTTATAACACTTGCAAGCAGCTAAATGAGACTTTTACAGTGAAATGTTAAGCTTCAAAACTGCTTCTGAAGATTGAAAGCAGAAATCGTGTAGAAGATCATTAACTTTGCAATATCAACAACAACAATGCATAACAAAGGGAATTTACCTATACAAAGTGAAAATCACATTTCACATAACAGTACCAGAGAAACAATGAAACACACTTGTCTTAAGTTTCTGAAACTATATATTTATTCTAAAGCAACAAATTCAGTGATCTCAGTGTTTTCTATCATTCAGCCATTATTTCTAGCTTTTTTCTTTTGCTTAATAATAACAGTTTCAAAAGTTTATTTTTAATGCCAAGTTATTATAGTATAACATATTAGACAGTGGAAACCTATAAAAGCCAAGGGAATCAATCCAAAAGAAACAAAGTCATTGACAGAGACCAAGACATTGCTTTGCTAGCAATTTCTAGAATTTGTTATGGAATGGGAATTTAAGGAATCTCTACTAAATTCATTTTTATAATTTGTTCCTATTCATTTGTGAATCTGTTGCTTCATGTTAAAAACAATTCAATATTAAAATTGTTTTAAAATCTTCTTTTAGCAATTATGAGTAAAAATAAAATAAAATATGAACTAAATTTTCTAATAATCATGAATACATGAAGACCATTGAACAATTTACAGAAAGCTTGAATACAGGAACTATAATGTCACATTACTGTGACAGATGAACATGTAGGTGTTTGCTTTTTTATCAAGGCAAGATCATTAATGTGTTTTGGGACTATTAATCTATAATTTTATCTTTAATATTTTATAGAAGTTTATATTTTACTAGCATGATTATGTATTTAAAGTTCAAAAACATTCTCACTGTTTCAATTTCTTTACTGATCATTTGTAGTATTTATTTCATTATTAACTGAAAATACCTCTATTACATAAACAAAAGGGGTATCACAAAATGAGTGTTCTAGGTGTCTAGCTATTCCATCTCTGAGGGTTTTTTCTTTTTTGGTTTCTTGATATCCCTTTATAGTTTTAAGGTGTATATAATTTAAACTGAAGTTACAGTGTGTTGATATTTTCCTCCACTTTATTTTAGCCTTTTTCTGGTGAATTTACTTCTTTTCTTCTTGCTGAAAATCTCCAAAAATATCTTTAATCTTTAAAACTATCTTTACATGGGAGGTCGGAAAATGGCACGAAGTACGTGAGAGCTAAACCCTCTTGCTCCTGCACACAACTGGGACACCTAGCTGACCTTCTGAAGAACTGAGTGATCAGCCAACAAAATGCCAGCTTATTTGGAGTTTGGGAGCCAAAGATTGCAGAGGACAACAGAAAATGGACAGTAAGGAGGTTTTGGAGGCTGTTGGGAAGTTCCCCAGGTCCTGTGCCTTGGACCTGGCTGCCTGGCAGTCCTGAGTCTTGTGACCGGGATCCCCGCTACTGCAGGAACTTTGGAGGAGAGCTGGCTCAGCGATTTTACCTTGCCAGCTCCCTCCCCTCCCGGAGCAGGGAAGGTACAGACCTGAACCGGTAGAGACCTGGTCGCTGGGCAGTGGGAGACACAGAGTAGGCGGCACACTGCAGCTGAGACACTGGTCACCAGCTGGGACAATACTAGAGAAATTGGGGAGCCGGGCAGCACTAGAAGATGGGAGAGAAGGGCCGCGACTGACTGTGACCCGGATAGTCCCAGGACTGGTCAGAGCTGGGTTGAGTGAAAATCCGAGTGATTGTTAAAGAAAGGTCACCGGCAAACCAGTGGAATTCACTTAGAAAAAAAAAAAGGGCACTCAGCCTCTATGCAAGGACCTCTGGTACGCTGCTGCGGTACCAGGACAGAGAAGGAGGAGGGGCATGAACTCATGCAAATAAGGGCACCCCAAAGACTGATCAAAGTGGGACAACTGAGACCAAAGAGATAGCAGTGGGGCCAGAGAGACTTAATTTAATACGGGAACTAAACTGCCCGAAAGGACTTTGTGCGCACAGTGCCCAAGTCAGCAAAGAGTGAGGAGGAGGGATGAAAGTTGCTCCCACTCCATGGGCCTCATGGACTAATCAAAGGGCTGCACACTGAGAGGATTGAAGGTGCTGGCCTGATGAATAAATAGGGCACTGTGGGCCTTGCAGCGCTCTGAGGGCTCAGTTGGAGGCTGTGAACCAGGGAAAATGGCAGCCCAGACACAGCCCCCATTCTTGCAGATCCACAGGAGAGGGAAAAAAAGAAAACAACAAAAACAGAGAACAAGAAACAGAGCCTAACCAGCCTCTGATTGTGGCATCAGGGAAGAGAGTAGAACACTTTTGGTGGGTTTAAAGTCAGTAGAAGGCTTTTTTCTTTCTTTTTCCTTTTTTTTTTTTTCTAGTACCTGTAAGACAGTAAGACCTGGAGCTCAGAAAGGACCAAAGACAGATCCAGAGAGAGATCAGAAGGCTAATGCCAACAACTGAGAAAAAAATTCACTTTGATATCCTTCAGAACTTGCATTTTATTTTTTATTTTATTGTGCTTTATATTTTTATATATTTTAATTTTTCTTTCTTATGTTTAGTTTTCTTTGTTTTGTTTGTTTGATTTCCTTGTTTGACTAGTTTTCCTGTTCTACCTTTCCTATTACATTTTAATTTCTCTTCTGACACTGAACCCATATTCCAATAACACACTAATCTTGGTCTTTTAATTTTTATTCTTTTAACTCATATTACGTATTGCTTGTCTTATTATTATTGTTCCAAATCCCACACCTGGGTTTTGGCCCATTTTGCTATCTTCCTAAACTTCTATCCCAAGTTTCTATCACTTACTCTCACTATATCTCATCATCTAACCCCACATAGGCTTCTGCCTTCTGGAGCCAGCTCACGTTCTCCCCCCCAACCACCGCCCAATAAGTCTTATCTTCTCTTCACCTTTTAAAAACAAGTAACTACTTGGGTGAATTATCATGCTTACTGTGGTACTTCTCCAAGAACCTCTTATCTGTTCCCTACTTGTTAGTGCTTTAATTCCCATAGAACACTCCCTCGCTGTTTAACTGTAATTCTCCTTCACCCTGCCCCTGATCATATACAAGATAAGGTGGGAGTTGTGAATACCAGTAAATCTTCAGGAGGAAAGAACCCACCCACAAAGGAGCCACCAATAGGAAAAGCCCAATTGCAAGAAGAGACATCACACAAATGGAACAAAGGGCAAACCTAGAGCACTCAGACAAACACATCAAAGAGACCACACCACTGAGTCCCACAGAACTCCTGCCACAGAAGTTCACATAACAAAGATAGCTGGCAAAGGAGAGCATCAGGATTCACAGAAAAAAACAAAAAGAGTCCTCAAAAATGGAGAGACAAAGAAAAAACAAGCAATTGAAAGGATTAGAAGACTCCCCTCAAAAGAATGGTGATAAGGATGCTTAAGGACCTCACAGACAATTACAAGGAACTGAATGAGAACTACAATGGTATGAAAAAGGAAATAGAAACCTTAGATAAGAACCAGAAAGAAATGAAGAATATAATTTCTGAAATAAAAAGTACATCATTTAGAGGAATTTACAAACAGGCTGGATGAAGCAGAGAACCAAATTAGAGAGCTGGATGATAAGGTAGAAAGGAATACCCAGGTAGAGCAGCTGCACAAAAAAAGACTACAAAAATATGAAGATGCCTTAAGGGAAATGCAAGACAACATGAAATGCAATAACATTTGAATCATAGGAATACCAGAAGGATAAGAAAGGGAACAAGGGACAGAAATCATGTTTCAAAAACAAATGACAGAAAACTTTCCAAACATGGAGAGGGAAAATACCATACAAGTTCAGGAAGCACAGAGAATCCCAATTAAGATGAACCCAAACAGGACTACTCCAAGACACATCATAATTAAAATACCAAGTTCTAAGGACAAAGAGAGAATCTTAAAAGCACTAAGGGAGAAACAAGAAGCAACATACAAGGGTGCAAAGATAAGGTTAGCAGAGGATTTCTCCACAGAAACACTACAAGCCAGAAGGGAATGGCAAAAAATTGTCCAAGTAATGAGAAGCAAAGGCCTGCAACAAAGACTCCTCTACCCAGAAAGGCTCTCAATTAAAATGGAAGTAGAAATAAGTAGTCACCCAGACAAAAGGCTGAAAGGATACACCTCAGCCAAACCAGCACTGAAAGAGATGCAAAAGGGACTGCTTTAGAAGAGGAAGAAAAAGTGAAAGAGGAAGATAGGTACAAAGAGAGAAAAATGAATAAGTACCTATCAATAATAACCTTAAATATTAATGGATTCAATGCTCTAATCAAAAGATATAGGGTAGCTGAATGGATAAGAAAACATGACCCACACATATACTGCCTACAGGAGACCTACCTCAGAAAAAAAGACCGACACAGGCTGACAGTGAAGGGTTAGAAAAAAATAATCCAAGCAAATGGACAGGAAAAAAAGCCAGGGTAGCAATACTTATATCAGACATAACAGACTTCAAAACATAAGCTTAAAAAGAGATACTGAAGGACACTACATAATACTTAAGGGAAGAATCCATCAAGGAAAAATAAACATAGTAAATATACATGCACCACACATAGGAGCACCCAAATATATAGGGAGAGTCTTGGACGATTTCAAGAAAGACATAGAAAGTAGCATACTTATACTGGGGGGTTTTAAAACCTCACTGTCAAAAATGGACTGATCTTCTAAACAAAATATCAACAAGGATGTTGTGGCATTGAACAATGTCCTAGATCAAATAGACTTAACTGATTATATATATATATATAAATTTTCATCCCAAAGAAGCAAAATACACATTCTTTTTGAATGCATATGGGACATTTTCAAAGAGATTATGGGACAGAACACAAAACAAGCCTCAACAAATTTAAGAAAATTGAAGTCATATCAAGCATTATCTGAGACCATGAGGGCCTGAAACTAGAAACCAACCTCAAGGAAAAAACTCAAAAACACTCAAACTCATGGAGACTGAATAGCATGCTATTAAACAATGAGTAGGTTAATAACGAGATCAAGCAAGAAATCAAAAACTTTCTGGAAACAAATGAAAATATACACACAACAGTCCAAAGCCTATGGGACAGTGAAGCCAGTTCTGATAGGTAAGTTCATAGTGATACAGGCCTAATGAAAAAGACAGAAACATTTCAAGTAAACAATCTAACACAACAGCTATAAGAACAATCTAACACAACAACTATAAGAACAACAACCAAAGCCCAGAGCGATTAGAAGGAAGTAAGTAACCAAGATCTGAGCAGAATTAAAAGATATAGAGACTAAGAACACTGCAAAGGATCAATAAATCTAGGAGTTGGTTCTTAGAAAAGGTAAACAAAATTGACAGGACTTTAAGTAGACTCATCAAGCAAAAAGGAAGAAGATCCAAATAAATAAAATCAGAAATGAAAGAGGAGAGATCACAACTGATACCACAGAAATACAAATGACTGTAAGAAATTACTACAAGAACTTGACACCAAGGAATTTGAAAAACTGGATGAAATGAACACATTCCAGGAAAAATATAATCATCCATAACTGAAAGAAGAAGAAGCATAAAGCCTGAAGAGACTGATAATATAGCTGGGGAAATTGAAGCAGTAATCAAAAAACTGTCAGCACACAAAAGCCCAGGACCAGATGGTTTCCCAGGCGAAATCTACACAACATTTTAGTAAGAGATAACCCCTATCCTTCTCAGACTTTTCCAAAAAATCCAAAAAGATGGAAGACTCCCAAACTGTTTTACCAAGCCAGCATCAGCCTAATTTCAAAACCAGATAAAGACACCACAAAGAAAGAAAACTCCAGGCCAATATATGACAAAATATTGGCAAACTACATCCAGGAACACATCAAAAAGATCATCCACCATGATCAAGTGGGATTCATTCCAGGGATGCAAAATGGTACAATATTCAGAAATCGATAAATGTAATACATCACTTAAACAAAGGGAAAGACAAATATCCTATGATCATATCAATAGATGCAGAAAAAGCATTTGAAAAGTACAGCACCCATTCATGATCAAAATATTCAGTAAAGTGAGAGTGGGAGGGGCATATCTTAACATAATAAAGGCCATATGTGAGAAACCTACAGCCAACAGAACACTCATTGGGCAGAAAATTAAATCTTTCCCACTAAGAT